>JABUQX010125225.1:0-12500 GCA_015478945.1 Trachelipus rathkii
AATTTTGAGAAAAAATTTAGAGTTCAAAAAAAATTTTTATAAGTTCAGAAAGTTAAGTTAAGTTAAGTTAAGTTAGATTTTTTAAGAAATTGTTTAATGGACAAGCTTCTTGCATAATTCAGAAGCTTGCACTAAAAGGAATTTCGGGAAAAGTTCTTAATTATTGAATCGGTGTTCCGTTTCAGCGTTTCGCCAAAGCCTGAGTGGCTGGCTTGACCTGTTATTTGGGTGATGGCTTTGTAAGCCATGAGCCATGTCAGTCAAGCCAGCCGCTCGGCTTGGCTGAAGAAATGTATGAACGAACACTTGACGTGATATATATATATATATATATATATATATAGTATATATATATATATATATAATATATATATGATATATATTTATATATATATATTTATTATATTATATAGTATCGGTGTCCCTACCAGACAACACTTATCATTCAACTTGAACTTAAAAGCCGAAAGTTCGACTAACACTGGATGGATCGTGTTGCCCAAAAACTCAACCTAACCTAGATGGATCGTGGTTGCAAGAAACTTCACCTAATCGAGATGGATCGTGGTTGCAAAGAAACTTCAACCTAACCAAATGGATCGTGGTTGCACAAACGTAGATATTTTTGTTTTAAGTAAAGTTACTAATATTTAAGTTTTACTAAATATTTAAAGAAAAAGAAAGAATACTATATATATATATATATATACTATATATATATATATATATAATATATATATATATATATATATATATATATATATTATATATATATATATATATATAATATATATATATATATATATAATATATATATAATATACTATACTATTATATAATTACACGTTAGGTATTTTGAAATCTTTGCACAGGCTTCAAAACTGACATACATCTCTCCTGCCTTGTATATTTCTTAAAAAAATTGAAATTTATGTTAGGTAGCCAACAAGATGTTCTTTTTTTCTACCTCTTTTTGGAAGTATGGTTTGCCATGAAACGTTAAATATTTGAGGTTAAATTAGATATATACGTAAGCTACATAACGAAATAATTAAAAAAATAAAACGTTACCATTACCTGAAACCACGTTCCCTCAATTGTATTGGTGTGGGCACCCGTAATGGGGTAACGAAATTAATAAGAGTGGGTTGACGGTTGAATGGTTAAATTTTAAATTTCCAAGATTAAACTGTACCCTTCGATAGCCAAGTGGTCTAAGCAAATGTCAAATATTTTGTTCGATAATAGCACAAAGAGTATCAGTATCGCGTTTTTCTACCGGAAATAAAAAACATTTGGTTGAGCCTCGTTCTACCCCT
Source organism: Trachelipus rathkii (assembly GCA_015478945.1). Classification (NCBI taxonomy): domain Eukaryota; kingdom Metazoa; phylum Arthropoda; class Malacostraca; order Isopoda; family Trachelipodidae; genus Trachelipus; species Trachelipus rathkii. Next base: position 1,320 of record JABUQX010125225.1, read on the forward strand.
CCAAAAACCCACGTAGTTTCGGAAACTTTTCCTTTGTTATACTTCCTCTTTCCAAACGCACTCTCATCAATCTCGACCACTGTCCCTTTTCCACCTAACTTTGAAGAATTCAAAATGTCGCTAATGCAAATTTCGCGACAGAAAGAAAACCAATCAACAGCGGTTTGTTTCGAAATCTCTAAAAAAAATTTAACACTTGAGTTAAGGTACATTCTTGCAAGAAATAAAATACCAACAACATAACCTTTTCATATGATAATCTAATATTAGCTAGCCAGAAATGTTTTTCGGTTGATGAAAAATAAGATGAACAAGATTTGCACCGAAAGTTAAATTTGGATCTTTGCTTAGTAATATAACATGGTATATTACAATTAATACATAGTTTTTCTTGTAAAATTAAATTGTTATATTGCAGAAACGCTAATAAAGTATGTTCGTCTGCAATCAATTCATTAATGCCTAAAACCGACATTATTACAGTTAAATATTGCAGAACTTTACACAATGAACATATTTTTAACCAAAAAAAATAATATAGTAACTAAACCCTAATATAAAAAATATAAAATTATCTTTCCTCAGTCAACAACACAAGGCAACCGGCTGATTATGTTCCCCTGTCTAAATTGACTATGCTCTGGTAGAAATTTTTTTGAACTTAGAAACTTTTTTCAGAAAATATGAACTGATTCAAATATAGAAAAACCAGAATTTCCTTAAGTAAAAAACTTAACTTAGCTTTTCTGAACTTAGATATAAAGTTTTTTGATAAAAAATATTTTCTTTAGAAGAAAAGGAGAATGTGAAGGAGAAATTTTAGAGTTTGCAAGCTTGGGAAAAAATCGAATGTTTCACTCTAGCTTGAATGGAGGCATATATTGTACAATAAATTGCTAGTTCCCTTTTATTTTAACCAAAGAATACCCGTAACTTAGACTGCAGAGATGGCAGGAGTCGGGGTCTCTAGCCTTCCGGTGGACGACGGGCGTCTCCCCTCTCCCCCGTCGGCTCGAGCCCCCTAAAAAATAATTTTTCCATGAAAGCCGTAAATTGTTTAATTTATCAGTTCACTTAAGCCAGCTTTTCGAATATATATACTTACATTAAATAGAAAAATTTCTCACAGCTTCAATGAATGACGGAAAGGGATCTTCGTTATATTTTCGTAAATAAAGAAATTGTGCTAGGTATCCCAATAGATGTTCTTTTTTCCTCCTCTTTGTAGGCATATTAGATTTAACCTATAACAAACATTTCTCGGATAAAATATTGAAAAAGAATACAATACAATAAGATACATAACTTTTTCAACAGTTAATAACACTAATATATTTCACCTGTGGCCAAGTGCCTTCTATCGTATTCGTATGAACCCCAGTTTGAGGGTCTTTAAAGTGTAACGAATGATTTACGGTAAGATGTTGGTAATTCAGTTTATCTAGATCTTTATATCCTTTCCAGTAATCTGCATATAACACTGAACCTTTTTCAAATGATTTTCAATAATGGTTGTAAGAGTTGCGCTGCTTCTATTAGCAATGAGCACAAGAAAACATTTTTTACTGCACCTTTCGACACCACCTAGTACCCAGGTTCCATCTACAAATTTACCTTTATGATATTTTATCTTACCAAATACACTTTCATCTAACTCCACAATTTTTTCGCTATTATTTATGACTTCAATGCAGACTTGACGACAAAAATTGTACCAATCCACAGGTGTTTTAGGACTAATACTTAACAATTTTGCCACATTACAAACAGGGGGATTTAATTTGAAATAATTAATTAACCTTAAACTTTTATAAAATGGCAGGCGAGAATTAAAGAAAAAGTAGCCTTCAGGACAAATTGTAAATCTATTACGACAATTTCGTTTAGGACAACGGAAATAAAAATTTAACTTATTATTATATATATAGTACATTCTGTATCACAAATACACTTTTGAGACTCTAAAATTAACTTGTACATTAAAAAAGCAAACAAAGTGATCTTATCAGATATTACATATTCTAAATCAAACACGTCAATCTTAAACAAAGTTGAAATCATAACATTTAAATTTTTTTTTTTAATAAAATACGTAATTCCGAATTTGTATCCTAAATATAATAAAAAGGACGAATCTGGCAACATAAAGTTTAAGACCAAATGTCACGATAAAATTAAACCATATATATATATATAATATATATAATATATATATATATATATATAATATATATATATATAAATATATATATTATATATATATTATATATATATATATATATATATATTATATATATATTATATATATATATATATATATATATATAGCGTGAGTCCGATAAAACCTGGGCTAGCTATTTCTTGGGAAGCCCCAAGTCACATTTGACGAGTCGAGAGTAAGCAGTAAATAGATTTTTCCAGCATTTAAAAATGGCCGAAATTTTCAAGTATTTGTTGAACTTATACCTCTAAACATTGAATTTATTCTAACTAAATTGAGTATATATATATATATATATATATATATATATATATATATACTTATATATATATAATATATATATATATATATATATTATAATATATATAATATATAGTAGTTATAATGGAATTTTAATACCTTCCTTATCAAGGTTGATGACATCATAAGGATTGGTGCAGCAAAGAAAATCTTGCTCCGAATCGTCCGAGGAAACTGCATCTTAAAAATGGTCTTGCTGCCGCAGCAGCATTGCGAATGGGACTAGGACATTTTGTTGTATTTGGGTCAGACATGGGAACAGACTGAATGTTCCCTAAAGGATCAACTGAGACATTGGTTGGAGGAGTTGAAGTTGTGCTGGAGACTCTGTGGGTCAAAGATAACTCCAGGCGTTCTTATAAATACTTGACTATCTTTATTGTCGTCCCCATACAGAAACTTGACGATATCCAATTTGACTGGGCTTTTGTAAAGTATAACGTCATTGATCTTTATATTATTTTTTTATTTTGCCTGGTAAAGTTGTAGACTGGTTTTCGTGAGAAATACCAGATACTCGCCATACCAACGGGTGCGTAATTCCTTTAATTTCTCTGAATTGTGCTTGGAAGATCAAACCAGTTCTCTTGCTGATGAGGAAGAATTCCAGAACCTATTGTCAGAATCTGTTCCTTTACCTACTAGGTTAGGTTAGTTTTAGAATGAAGTTTAAGGAAAGAGTTAGGCGTTAGCGAAACGACGAGGTTGTCATACTAAGTATATCTAAAGAGGCCGGGAATTTATAGCGCCAGCTATATTTGAAAGAATAGTGATAAAACTGAAGTACTCCATAGAAGAACGTTCGATTGTTTTATAAAGACGATTCTTCATAGCTCGAATTCATGATTAGCACGAAGGCCACGCATGTTGGCAAAGTCAATAGGAAAGCCCTGCCTGCGCCCACCCCTACATCTACTCTGACCAGTTATTCAATCAAGATCTCGTACACAAAGAATAAATATAAATAAATAATAAAGTACAGGATGCGGTAGAACCAATTGAGCAATTTTGAAGAGATAAAAATGTAATGGGAGTACATAGAGATGACGTTATTATATTTGAGGTTGGGAGTTCTTACCATTTTTAATCCTTAAGTTATGAAAATGTCTTCACGATGGCCCCCCATTATTAGCAACAAACTGATGGAGCCGTTCTCTGAAGATTTGAACAGCACGTTCACACATATAGCGTGCTGTTGCGTTGACTTCTTCAACAATTCACTCCCATAGCTCTGGTAAGGTCTGAGGGCGACTTTTAGACAACTTTTCATTTAGATATCCCTACAGAAAGAAATCGCAAATGGGATCGTTACGCGGGATGTTGAACCGTCGCCGAAAAGCTCTTTGCGTCGCGATCTCTGAATTGTTGTTTTCATAAAACGCTCGCACGGCAAAGCCACGATGCACTCCCGTCCACACCATGTTCAATACTTAAATGGGAATGTCGGCGGAAGAAAACGAGACTACGAGCATCTGACTCCCCCGACTCACCCCCCATCAGTGAAGCCCCCAAAACCGCTCAATTGATTCTGCCGCACCTTGTATAAATGAGTATGTACGATGAAGCACTAATCAGTTATCAAACGCATACATACTAATGTGGAAGAATTCGTATTAAAACCTAAAAATACTTTATTATATAAAATATTAATTAAAAAGGAACACAAAAGTAAAATATCCTATAACATATCTAATAATAAATATTAAACTAAAAATTAAAAATTTAAAAGGAAAAAAATAAATAAACTAAAATTTAGCTTAAAATTCTAAACGGCGAAAGTTTCGCAGACATCTTCATCATTTGCAGATATCAAATTTTCAAATACTAAAACACTTGCAAATAATTAAAAATTAAAACACAAAAAAAGCAAAAAGCAACAAAATAGTACCAAAAACATTTAAAATTAAGGGTTGATTGAAAAAACTTTAAAACATTAAAAATCTTAACTGACATAACTATAACACTTGAAAAGACAATCGCATACGTCTACACTGCGCTATATATACACAAAAATAAGCATACAAACGAAAAACTAATACAAACAATTAAAAAGTTTTATATGAATTAAAAAAAAACAATTTTAACGCGAGCTTTCAAGATCTAACCATGACTTCATTTTTTCAAGCAAATATAGTAACAGATATAATAAAAAATATATAGTAAAAAATATTGAATAGGAAATTTTTTTACTGATTTAGCTCCTAAACCGTCTGCTACGTCAGATTCGGTGAAAATATCCAAAAGTGCTTTTTTAAACGACATTTTATTTTAGTATATTTTAGTATGTTATTAGTTACATAATCTATAAGAAATGCCTTTATTTATATTATTTGTATTATTTATTATGACTAGCATTTCCTCGATTTAATCTCTAATAGGAGCAACTAATGACATTTATATTTGTGAAATGATTTTCCGACTTCCTGTGATTAATGAGCGCTGAATTTTGATAATCAGTTCGAAGACTATATGAATGTTAGTATTTACGTTAGGGTTGGCCGACGCAGCAGATGCGGTGCGTTGTGCGCATATTTTGGTGCGGTGCGTTACGGTGCGACAAAAGTGACATTTGGTTCGGGATGCGAAATTCCAGTGCTCGGCCAGCACTAATTTACGTCTATTGAAAACCATTGTTTCACCAATATATAATTTGTTACAATTATCGCATTTTATTTTCTATACTCCAACATTTTTCTCTTCCTCTTAATAATGGCTTCAAAATTTTCTTTAAGGTATATGGGACAGATTGAATCGACTTTTTTTTTTTAATTTTATCTGGATTTAAATTTTCCGGAAAAGCTAACCCATTTTCCAGAATTAAAAGTGCCCTTTCGTTAATGCCGTAAAATTTATTTTTTGCTATTTTTAACACTTTTAAAATTATATAAGTAGTGTAATTAATAGAAGAGAAACTTTTTTGTATCCATTTCATTTTCTAAAATCCGAGGTCTAAGATTTTTTTCTGATTTTGTACGGCGAATGATGAAAGCATTCTTCACAATTCATCTACTAATTTCAAGAGTTGTCTCAAATTCAAGAATTGTCTCAAATCATTATCAGTAAAAATTCTTAGGATTTTCAAGCGAATATGTAATTTTCCTTGATTGATTCCATATCCTAACCTAAATCACGTTCAGTTCATGAAAAATCTCCGCTCCCTCCCAAAAAAAAAATAAATAAATAAAAAAAATAAAAGTTAATTTTCAAAGCCTAGAGATTGATTTTTACGATCGTTACGATAGTAATTTAAGATAGGAGTGCTATTAAATTAATCGACCTTTTTGTGAGATCTTGAAAAGATAAGGGAATTATCGTGGGGATCTTTGAAGTACGGATGGGGCTTGTAATTAATATCATTAGAGAGATTAGTGACAGACTGCGATTTATCAAAGTTAAATGAATGGTCATACTGATTGTTAGAAGAAAAACCTGAGAATGACAAATTTAAAGATCAAGGAGTAAAATCATAAAATGAACTTTGCGTACTTGAATTTCGATTTTATAGGGTCTCTAAAATATACGTTAGAATAAGAAAAATGACGGTTTGGGTAACGGTTTGGGTAATTATTTGGCTTAAATTTAGATGAAGCATTAAGCATTTAGGCGTGCTATTAATCCTTTTCATTTAAGGGCTAAAGCGTAACTTAAGCTCTATAAACGTTTGTTGTAGGTAAATAACATGGTACATGTTGGGTATAGTTCTGTTCACTATTCCACGTGGCTCTCAACGAAAGGGGACAACCAAGAATGTAAATTGGAATGTCTTTGGATATTCAATAGGTGATGAAGTGTCCAAGACGAGTTCAGCCCTTTGTTATACTTTTCTAGTAAACCTGTCATCCACTTTTGAATGTGGCTTTCAGTTCAATGCCCACCAAAGAATCCCCCAACATATCCATAGGCCAGGGGCTTGATATAAACATATTGGCTGCAAGTTGTTAGGCAATAAAATAATCCATTTTATATGTATGCATAGTCAGGCCAGCAGCCATGATAATAGCCTTAAAACCGAAAGCGGCAGCAAGGTAATAATCCTCCTTGCAATACAACCATCCGAGGGACTTAATAAGATGACTTTTTTCGCAGTCCAATTGCCTCACACGAAGCAATACGAAGGTCTACTCAGGGTATTACGGCGTCATAGCCGCTAGGAGTGGCATCGGTCCAATCTATATTTCGAGGTTCCAAGTTACTTCTTGGTCCTCCCAGCTGAAAACTCTAAGCGTTGGTTCTGCTGCAGAGTTTATTCCTTTATTCTTCATATGTGTTTTGAGCATCGTCATCACTCCTCTTGTTAACGAAGGAGAGTCTCCTCTTGCGACTGCTACTCATTTCTGCTGGAGTCCCTGACGGACATATAGATGAAGCTGCTTCATCTTTTTCTTCTGCTAATCCTGCTGTTCTTTCATTAGCTATAGCATTCAGTGCTAAAGCTTCCTTTCTTCCAGTCTCTTTAACGCTCATACCATCATGTGTGTTTGCATATTAGTCATTAAGGTTTCAAATATGATATCATTTTGTTCCACAGAAACCACTTAAAACCTAAAATTGGAGTTGGAGCCCCCCTTTTTTAATTTTTAATATTTTTGACACCATTTTCTTGTAGTTATTACATCAAAGAATGTAAGTACACCAAATTTCATGTAAATCATATATATTATATAATTAATATATATAATATATATATATATATATATATTATATATATATATATATATATATATATATAATATATATATATATATAATATATATATATATATATATTAGTGATGCAAATGACATCCGCGGTATCGGCATCGGCAATTTTGTGAGTAGTAGTATCGGCAATCGGTAAAGTTATGCCGATACCCTTTTAACCGATATCCAAACATTTTGCGTCCTTAAATTTGATTTTGATTAATAATATATATATATATATATATATATATATATATATATATATATCATATATATATATATATATATATATATATATATATATATATATATATACTATATAATATAAAAGTATAGTACTTATATCCAATGTTATAATTTTTGGACCATCTTTTGTATGTGTGCGCTGTACTTTTCGCTTGAAATGTGCCCGCCAAAACTTAAAACGAATGTAATTTTTCTTGCTAGGTAGCAAAAGTTTAATTTTTATTACCAAAGTTTTTAGTATTATCGTGGTAAAAAAATTTGATGGAAAACGCTTAATATTTTTTATAAAAATTATTTAATTACGTTATTTTCAAAAAATGCCATAAAGAGTACAATGAAAATATAAAAAGAAATTAAGAAAATTTGCTTACGAACCAATATCAACGTTTCTTATTTTGACGAAGGAAAATGTAGCGTGGCTTTCATTCGAAATTCCAATTGAAATTTGAATTTTATAATAACCATATCCGCAAATTTGTCTGATAATTTCCCCATCTATCTGACCTTAGACCTTTTTTTGCTTTTGTCATTGTGCTTACGCTCGGTAAGTACCTACACAGTTTTAATACGAATTTCGTGGGCAAAAAATGACTGCGATTTCCGAAGTTTACTCTTGTTTACAAACAATTAAGAATCAGCTGTTGTGCTGAAGCCCATCGATTTGGGAAGAAAGAGAAATAAAAAAATAAAAAAAATTGTTTATAAATTAACAAATACTTGATCTACTATTGTGATGAAATTTATTCTATTTGGAAAGAAATTATTTTTTAAAAGCTGATTTGTTATTTTATGAAACATTCAATCAATTTCAAACAGACCTAAAGCTATGAACGAAAGTTTTGTTTACAATTTTTTTCGTAAGCACGTCTAAATTCGGCATTTCCTTAGGAATTTTGTTCCTTTCAAGTTTTGACAAAAAGAAAGCAACTCGATCATTTCTTACGTTCGTAAGCACAAAATGCAAAAAAAACAAAAACTGCTGTATTGCAAATTTAGTTTTCGTTTTTGCATTTGCTTGATTTGCGTTCATTTTTGTCAACATCGCAAAATCTTGGATGGGACACCGCCGGGAACACCAGATGCTGTTGTTGGTTTTTTTTTTGTGATATTTTGTTTTTAAGTTTTTGCCATCAAGAGATTTCAAATGTTGTAATGGAGAATATTAGGTCTATATTTTTAAAATTAATTTTCACATTTTGAGAACTCCGAAAAAAGTATTTGCTTCGAAGGCTTATGGTGTTTAGTGTTATAAATAGAAAATTCAATATTTTTGGATTGTAACAGCTTTTGACTAAAAATGCTGAGGTTATGTTATCCAATGACACCTTGGCTTCGCGCATTAATAATAATTAGTAGTTAATGTTTTGAATAAATCGAAGATAGAAAACGTCTTTCAAGTATCAGGAAAAAGACTGAATGCATCGTCGAAATGATTTAATTGTGAATTTTCGTTAAGATTATGAAATATATAATACTTTTTCACTTTTCTTTCCGTCAACGACCATACCACATTGAAAACACCGCTTCTCGTCCGATCAGCCAAGTTAAGCAACGTTGGGTATAGTTAGTACTTAGTTCTTGGATGGGAGACCGCCTGGGAACACCAGATGCTGTTGGCTTTTGCTTTTTATATAAACAAATTCAATAATTAGCTATAGATTTTTTAATATCTTAGCTAGATGAAAATAGTTTTAGGAATATATATATATATATATATATATATATATATATATATATACATATATTATATATATTATCTATATATATATATATATATATATATATATATATGGTAAGCCTCCAGAAAGCATCATGCATGTAACTAAAAAAAATATTACAGCTACAGGCGAATAAATCTTATTTTTTAATAAGGACACATTTTTATTCAAATCAAAAAAAAATAAAATTTTTTTAAAAAATAATACTATTTGGTAACTCTTGCTCTCGTGAAAGAATGCAGGGATTCAGGACAATCACAGCTAACGCTTGCCAGATCTAAGATTAATACTAGTATTTAAGGTGTATTACAAATCTTAGAATGACATGCCTGGCTTTAAGCTTTCATCGAATGAAATTGCTTGCTAAAATCAAAAAATGTTATTTTTTTTTTCCTGTAGGTGTTTATAATTTTTTAGTTACATGCATGATGCTTTCGGAGGCTGGCCTATAATATATATATATATTAATATTATAAATATATATATATATATATATATATAATATATATAATATATATATTATATATATATATATATATAATATATAATATATACAGTAGCAACCTCGCAATAACGGCTACTCGCTTAAAGGCGTTTCGCAAAACGGCGCTCTTAACTTGTTACTCAGTGTTGTGCAGATGGAAACGCAATGCACGAATGACCAAAGGCTCTCGCCAACTGGCCGTTGCAGCTTAATTGCGATGAATGCAGTCACCTGTTTACAAGTCTTCGTGCGTTCTGTATCTATCCTCGCAATTTTCCAAGCTTATACTGTATAATAAATTTATGGTCTTGAAAGGGCACTCTATGAGACAGACTTCTTTGTTTTTATTCTTCAATAGAGCACCATTGCAACCTTCCACTGAAACGTCTGGCCTGCCATCAACTTCAGTTTCTATACCTACTTCAACACTATCACCGTCACCGTCTGCAAAGTGAAGGCGGTTGTTTTAGACTCAGATGATGAAAGATTCGCCAACAATCCCATTTGTAAAAGGATGGATCAAGAAGTGGCATCCGAAAAATAAAAATATTTGCATTTAAAATTTTATATTTTAATTTCTTTTTCATTGTAAATCATTTACGTACTAAATATATATATTTAAAGGTAAACATTGCCGAAAATTCCCTTTCTATCATTCTTTTAGAGTTAGCGTTATTGCACACTTAATATTATTAGTAAATAGTACGTAGTTTTGGTTTGCAGACACTCGTGAGGCACAAAAAAAGCCTTTAATTCACTTACCGGCGTTTTTTCACTTAACGGCGAGGGTCTGGTCCCAATTTACGCCGTTATTGCGAGGTGCTACTATATATATATATATATATATATATATATATTATATAATATATATATATATATATATAATAATATTATTTATATATAATAATATATATATATATATATATATATTTGTGTGTGTGTGTTTCCCGCACGAATTGTGTGGTAAGAAATGAGGAACGATGTATCGGTTGCGTAAAATTTTATAAGTTTAATTACTAAATATAATACAAAATATCAAAATCTTGGAGCTGTTTGAAAAATAACCGCCGCAAATGGGTGAATGAGATGGGCTTATATAAAAAGGTTGAATTTTTACTAATATTTTTGTTGTCACAGACCATACCACATTGAAATACAATTAAACCATGCCAGAATCTTGGAAAGCCATTTGAAATGAAATCATGGAGAAAAGGATAAAGACGGAAAGATCCCCCTAATATTTTGTCAACGGCCATATCTACGTTGAAAACACCGCTTCTCGATCTATCAGCAAAGTTAAAATTAAAGCAATGAAGTCTCTTCCAAATACAATTTGGAACACCAGAATGCTGTTAGCGTTTGCCTTTTTTTTTCTTTTTTTAATGTGATATTTTTTGGTTTTAAGTTTTTGCAACGAAAGATTGAAAGGTATGGAGATATTAGCCTATTTTAAAATTATATTTTTCCACATTTTGAGATCCCGAAAAAGTCGTATTTGTTTCGAAGGCTTATGTTGTTTAGTATTAAAAATAG
>JABUQX010125225.1:15000-41138 GCA_015478945.1 Trachelipus rathkii
TCATTTACTTTTTAATTAGAAGAATGGGGCGTTGCTAAAATTAGAATACCTTTGCTAAATCATTTAAAAGAAATAAAAAAAATATGAAGAAAACTTGAAAAAATCTTAAAGAGACTACTCTATGCATGAAACGACTTCCACACCATTTTAAGCGATAAGTTCTGAAATACGTTATATTAAATATCAAAGTCACCTTTACGATTTCTCTGAAATTTAAAAAAAAATCTTTCTTAAAATTTTCATTCCCCTAAATAATAATAATAATAATATAATACACTGACTTTATTATTATTACAAAGCAATGCAAAATAACTACTATGCATTATTTACTATTATTATTATAAAATAAATAATTTCAAAATACATTTGAAAAAAAATTATAATATATATATATATATATATATATATATATATATATATATATATATATATATATATATATATATATATATATATATATATATATATATATATATATATATATATATATATATATATATATATATATATACAAAATTCAAGAGATGGAATTTTCGCTGGATAATTCTCTGGGGAAAGGAGGTAAAACCAAAATTAAAAGCTAGTTTTGAACTGCCTTATGGCCAGGTATAGACTTCATACAATAAAGAGAAAGATCCCGCGTCGCATTTACACCCTTCTCGAGTAATTTACCTGAAGGGTCAAATTTCTTAAATTTTCATTCTCTTTTTGGATGAAGACTTTGAGAATGATTATAGTTTGTTTCTTGTAGATCGCTAATCTCATCCAATCTCCTGTTGCCTACTCATCTACTTAGGTAGTCCGCAGTTTCCTTGTCCTTTCCGTGTATATGCTGTAGCAAAAACCTAAACCTTTGGAGGTATCAAGCCAACCGCATTATCCTGGGACTTTCGTACTTCTTTTTGTTCATAGCAGTTAAAGTTCGGTGGTCTGACTGAAGTATGAACTCACGCCCATATTAATAAGGTCCATACTTTCTAACTCCAATCACAATTGCTAAAGCTTCTTTTTCAATGACGGAATATCTCTGTTGAGTCGGTGATAGCTTCTTGCTCCCGTAAGCTATAGGATGTAAAACTCCGTCGTCTTCCTGTAGTAGGACGTATCTTAAAGTGGTATCAGAAGCATCTACTTGCAAGGTAAATACTTTTTCGAGTTGAGGCATTCTTAAGATCGGCTTTGATGAAAGGGCTCTCTTCAGTTGGTTGAAGGCTTGCTGATGTTTTTCCTTCCATCGTATCTTTGTTGGTTCTCCTTTCTAAGTCAATTCAGTTAAAGGGGATGCTTAAAGGGGATGCTATTTCTGCATATCAATTAACAAAATCGCAATAGTAAGATGTTAGTCCTTGGAATGGTCTTGTTTCTTATTTTTTAGCGGTTCTGCCTTAAGTATTTTGTCTACATTGTCGTCATGTAAATCTTTAATCCCATTCCCAATCTTGTGACCAAGAAATTCTACTTCTGTTCGACAGAGACAAAACTTCGCACTTCGTATGGGGCTGGATGTGTAACCGGACCTTTACCCAATTGGTCGACAGGAAAAATGGTCGACATTTTGCCAAAAATTCTGTCGACCTTTTTTCCCATCAATTTCAGTGTGTCGACGATTTTGGACATTTTGCAAAAAAATATTTGTCGACCCGGTTCCTCTTCCGTCTTTTTGTGTCCTAATGGACGAATAGAATTTTTGTTTTTTATTTGTGACACTTCTTAATTTACAGATATTTTTTTCTTATTAAAATTATTTTATTATAATTATTTCTTAATAAATTTTATATATATATATATATATATATTATATATATATATATATATATTAATATATATATATATATATATATATATATAATATATATATATATATATATATATATATATATATATATATATATAACATATATAATAATAATAATATATATATATATATATATATATATATCGGACGCACAGGGAGCGGAGCGATGCGGTGAATGGCGAAATCATTTTGGTACGCTGCGATGAGGAGAGTGGTGCACATTGAAACGTAGAGGGGCTGTGCGGTACGGTGATTGGTGCGGTGCGGAAAACTCCGGTGCTCGGCAAACCCTTATATATATATATATATATATATATATATATATATATATATATATATATATAGATATAATATATAATATATATATATATATAATATATATATATATGCCAGCCTTTAGAAGTATCTCAATCCATATCCAAAAACTACAATAGCTACAGGGAAAAGGAATACATTATTGGAATACTGGTAAAAATTTAGTGCGGGGGAGAAAAAAAACATCTCAAAAAAACTACAATAGCTACAGGAAAAGGAATACATTTTGGAATTCTTGTAAATTTTAGTACGGTAAATGTAAAAAAAAATAATTAAAAAAAAAATTGGCTATTTTGGGGGGGGGGGGGCCAATTGAACATAAGTATAATATATATATATATATATATTATATATATATATATATATAATATATATATAGATATATATATAATATATATATTTTACAGTGTCACCACACTCACGGGCAGCAGCCCTATTCAAGGAGGGGGTGTTACACGCCTCCGGAAGTCAACAACTAATATAAATTACGCAGATGAGCACAGACGCAGCTTTAAAGTGAGGAGATTTAATTACGCACATAACCACAGACGCAGGCTTTAAAGTGGGGGAGATTAAATTCAGTCAGGAAACACAGAGAAGATGGAAGAGATCCACAGAACAGATGTGGCAGGAAAAAAGGAAACACCGCAGCGAATAAGCCTGGAGTTACCTACATCAACACAAAACTTATGTGCGGACACAGCACCCCTAGTTCTAGAGGGCGACGTAAAGGTGGAGGTACGCGAGTGATAAGCTCCCTCGAGACCTTGCCGCTGCCGTACCTATAGAAAAGAGATAAAGCACCAACATGCGCCGCAAAGATAGAGGGGTCAAGGGAACTGGAAAGTACGGAACAGTTTATGAGCCTTTTGGCCTTGAACTCGACCCTATCCAAAAACGCCGGGTGAAACCCAGAGCCCCCCCAGATATGAGAGGCAGTACTCCATACAAGGGTTGGTGTTCCCTTGTATAGCTGGAAGTAACTGAGAAGAGGAAAAAGTCTCGCAGTCTTAAACAGAACTTCCAGTTTCTTGAGGCCCCGCCCTAGCAACCGTTGTGATGTGAGGTTTTCCAAGAATTTTTTTGTTTATGTTAAGGCCAAGGATGTTTATATTATCAACAGGAAGAGACGAGAGAACCGTCGCAGCCGATATGAGCGTTTGAAAGGTGTTTTAGAGGGAGATTTGTAGAAGTTTGAGTTTTTAAAGAATTGAATTTCACAAGGTTGGAGACAACCCCACCTGGGAAATTCTATTCAGATCAGCAGGAATAAAATCTGAAAGGATTAAAAGAAATGCACCTCTAGAAAGTAAAAGAAGGACAGAATTGAAATGGGTTGGCATATATGTGAATAGAGTTAGATGTGCAGGTGGAGAAGATCATTAATGAAAAGTAAGGAAATTTAAAGTAGGAGATAAGACAGAAACCCTGTGAGGAACACCACCATTTGACAGAAAAGGAAGAAGAAGAAGTCGCCCCATCAACAACAGCCGATATTGGACGATTTTGAAAGGAAACTAGACATAAGTAAGCCAAAGAGAAGGAGGAAACCCAAAGGAGGAGGGCTTGGAGAGCAAGTGACGGCTGCCATACCCGGGTCAAATGCTTTGGATATGTTAAACGCCACCACGCAAGTCACCCCGTAGTTTCCTTAAGGGCGGAAAACCATAAATCAGTAAGATAGGAAAGTATATCGCCCAGTAGACCTCGAGCCCGAAAGCCGTACTAACTGGCGATCGGAAAGAAGTGAATGCAGATTCCAGATGATCTAAGAAATGAAAGTTGAGAAGGGTTTCCAAGAAGTAATATCTATAGGGCGATAGTTAGAAGGATCAGAGCGGCTCCTTTTTTCGGAATAGGTTGGACATGTAGCGTGCATCCAACACTGAGGGGAAAGATTGTTAGTATTGAGACATAGAGAAATAGTTGAACGAGGGGCGGGGCAAAGCACGGAAGCAACACTCCCTCAAAACTCTGGCAGGAATGCCATCCGGCCACCCGCCTTCCCTAACGTTCGTAATTTCAGGAGCCCATGCACCCGACCAAATGTAATCAAGGCAAAGGCATAGGACACCTGAGAGGGAAGAAGAGGATGAGGAATGCCAGAATTCGTCAGGGTGAGTTAGAGGAAAATACGGGCGAAGAGATTGGCCTTTCAGTTGGAGAATTAGCAACGGAACCATCAGAGCGAATAAGAGGAGGAAAGACCAGGGTTGCAGAAGTTCGTTAGAGATGTTTTTGCAAGAGGCCAGAAAGATTTCAGTAGGGAAAACCAAGGAGGTTAGCGCACTTTCGTCTTTATGAAAGCCCCTTTGCTCGTCGAAGAGTATTCCCTGCAACGATTCTAGCTGAATGAAAATTTAGCAAGAGTGATAGGAGAACGAGATTTTTCCCCCCCACCCCCTTTCCCCAATTAACGCGGCCTGGGGTTTCCTTATTATTCTTTTAGCCTTGAATGGCCAGAGAACAAGCACGATCGAACCATGGATTATTGAGGGAGAGAAAGATTTATTCGAAGAAGTATGAACCTGCTCATCCCATCAACGATTACAGCTCCCACCTTATCGGCAGAAGTCGAAGCGTCACCAAGACAAAGCAGTCATTCCAATTTTATAGCTAGCGTAGAAGCCAACCGCAAGGCCCCCCCCCCCAATCGGCCCGATCAAAGTGCCAGAAAAACGAGTAGGGCAGGATGGAGCTTGTTGAAGAGAAAGATTAAAATTAAGAGATATAAGGTTGTGGCTAGATTTACCGATTAACGTGTGTGTATTTTAAAGAGGAAAGAACTAGTGGTGAAACCAATAGGTTCAAGTGTGTTCAAGAATGGTTAGGACGATCCGGAATTGTGTGCTTGGTTCTGTTATATGCTCCAGCATCGTTGAGAAATGCTGAATTGCATCCGGCCTCCTCCCACCTAAATCGGGTATGAGAGGACCCCAACCATTTCAGTGTTGTGTACATTGAAATCCCTAATAGAGGACCTCAGTATTTTGATGAGAAGATATAACGTCTCGTGAGAAGTAGTAGATATATATATTATATTATATATATATAATATATATATATATATAATATATATATATATGATATATATATATATATATATATATATATATATATATATATATTGTAAGATTTTAACTTTTAAGATACACTAAAGGTGGCAGGATAAAGAGACAACTTTAATAATAAATATATTTAATACACAATTGGTAGCAAGAATAATCTTTAATGACAATAAACGTGACACGTGACTTAGTGAGCGTGGTAACTTCGGAGTAAGCGTGTAGAATTCGTAGCACAGAATGGACTCATATACCTACTGGAATAGAACTATTACGGAAAAGGTCAGCTTACGTGTGTTTTAAGAATTGTTACATAAAGGGAACCCAAACTACGGCCACTTCCGTATGAATGGGGGCGAGCCTTGGCCACTTCCAAAAACTCTGGGGAAACGGTCACTACTGTTTCCCAAAAAGTCACTACCGTTTCAAGAAACAGTACTTCGGCCACTTCCGTAAGCACTGGCGCCGAATCGGCCACTTCCGTATTCGACTAGGGAAAGGCTGAAGGCCTTGGGCGACAGTAACTACCGTCTTAAATGGGACCCACTCTGCGGCCACTTCCGTCAGAATGAGGGCGAGCTATGGCCACTTCCAAAAGCTCTGGGGAAACTCGAAGTGAGTTTGGGAAACGGTCACTACCGTTTCAGGAAACAGTACTTCGGCCACTTCCGTATTCGACTAGGGAAAGGCTGAGGGCCTTGGGCGACAGTAACTACCGTCTTAAAATGGGACCCACTCTGCGGCCACTTCCGTCAGAATGAGGCGAGCTATGGCCACTTCCAAAAGCTCTGGGGAAACTCGAAGTGAGTTTGGGAAACGGTCACTACCGTTTCAGGAAACAGTACTTCGGCCACTTCCGTAAGCACTGGCGCCGAATCGGCCACTTCCGAATTCGACTAGGGAAAGGCTGAGGGCCTTGGGCGACAGTACCTACCGTCTTAAAATGGGACCCACTCTGCGGCCACTTCCGTCAGAATGAGAGCGAGCTATGGCCACTTCCAAAAGCTCTGGGGAAACTCGAAGTGAGTTTGCGGAAACGGAAACTTCGTTCCAGTAAACAGTACTTCGCAGCCACTTTCCGGTAAGCACTTGGCGCCGAATCGGCCACTTCCGAATTCGGACTAGGGAAAGGCTGAAGGCCTTGGGCGACAGTAAACTACCGTCTTAAAAGGACCCCACTCGTGGGCCACTTCCGTCCGATTGAGGGCGAGCTATGGCCACTTCCAAAAACTCTCTAGGAAAACCCGAAGGTTTGGGAAACGTCACTACCGTTCCAGTAAACAATGCTTTGGCCACTTCCGTAAGCACTGCCGCTAGCAAAGTGAAGCTCGGTTAGCTAAAATAAGTTTCGGCTGGGAGGCTATTGCTTCCCTAAAGCGGTATAACCACAGTTGCCTAGTAAGATAGCCTAGAGATCTACTCCAGTTGCTTTCTGAAATTCTCAAATCTCGTGCCTCAGTTATTCCTCAAAGAAGTTTGAATCAATAAATTATTAACTATAAAGAAATAACCTTTAAATAATATTTACATAATCTAAAGAAATAAATTTTTAATGAAATAAGTCTAAATTATTCGTACTTCTTGAGAAATAAAGGGTAACCAATTTATCTTTAATATATCATAATAATTACATTTATGTAAAAACTCTAAATTCGATTTATAATACTGTAATATTTTATAGCAATATTATCTTATTAGACTACGGGAAATACTAATTACTACTAAAATTATTCTTATAAAACTAATTGTTTAACACATAAAAGTCCTTCAAATATCTTTATGAAAGAAAATTAAATGAAACTTAAAGTAAAAACTTATATTGCTATCCTTTAAAATGCAAGGAAAAGCTTCAAAATATCATCCTTTCTAAAATAGGCTTAATAATAATAATTAACTTTTAAAACACTGAAAAAATACTTTAATATTATAATATTAAATATATAAATACATTTAGCAAACAATTAAACGCTTATTTAAATGATCTTAAATTATTAAATGGAAAATTAAAATATTAGAATACGCGTCATTTTTGAGCAAAATAAATGCATCGATCAAAAATCACACCATTGAGGAGCTCAAAAAGTTTTTAAGGTATTCTTTCCATTATTCTATATTATACTAATAGATTGCTTGATAATTAAATTAAAATAAACATATATTGACATTTTTTAATTTAAATAATGTTAATGGTATCCTCCGGTAATAAAAAAAATGCTTATATACTAAATTATTAGAGTAATGAATGCATATTTTTTATCCTTTAAATAATTTATTTAAAATAATAATCTAATTTACACACACGTCTCTCTTCATTAAAACGATTCTTTAAACTGAACCATAAGAGCATTTCAAGTTCATATCTTTGATAAATGAAACTTGATGAAGACATCTTTTAAACTCATTGGATGGGTAACTTAGCTATTTTATCATAATATAAAATAATCAACTGGCTTTGTTTTACGGGTAACTTAAGCTATTTTACTTACTAAATAAGTTGGAATAAAAAAAATAAAAATTTTACACTGCCACCTTTTTAAAATTTCAACTTCTTTAGGTAAGGAAAATTAACTTCTTATATGAACTTTATTACATGAAATGGATTAGAAGAGAATTGGAATTGGTTCGCATAAAGTAAGAAAGAATAAGGAAAATTAAACATCGTTTAATTCAAAATCAGAAAGATCAGGGGAGGAAGACTTAGAAAGGGATGAAATCTTAGTTGGAGAATAAGGAGGTGTTGATCCAGGAGAAGAAGAAGTTAAACGATTCGGTATATAAGGAGATAAAGACGAAGAAGAAGAGGAAAGTGAAAAGGAAGAATCAGATGAAGGGACCATTTCGAATTCAAAAAACTCTTCTTCCTCTTCGAGAACTATATCATCAATAGGAGATATTGGTAGAGAAAGAGGTTCATCCATAGTCTTGAGAATATTTTCAACTGCTTTTTCTGAAGTAACCAATGCCTTTTTCAACACTTTTTTTCTCAAGTTTGTTGTATCACATAATGGAATCAAGGGCCTCTTCCTTGATTAATTGATGGTTGGACTAAAGGTCTTTATACTGTTATATCTTAGTCCTTCATTGAAGAACAGGATTCTCCACCACTTCATGCTCCTAACTTGCAATTCAATTTCTTTGATCACCGTGTTTTCATGAAAGGGAATCTCTTGATGTTTATCGGAAATTAATCTAAAGTAAATTATATTTCTGTTCTTCTTATGAAATTTATACAATGTCTTAAATAGATCAATTATCTGAAAGCTGCAGTTATTTTCTTTGTATTGGTTTATGAATGAGACTGACGTAACTTCATTAGAGAATAAAGGAGTTTCAAAATCCTTTTTAATTAACTTAAACACTTTCTCTCCTTTGCGGATTACCAAGTTGACCGGCCACGATACTCCTTCATTTTTAAGTGTTTAAAAGTTAATTAATTATTATTAAGCCTATTTTAGAAGGATGATATTTTGAAGCTTTCCTTGCGTTTTAAAGATGCGGAATACATGCCGTTACTTAAGTTTCATTTTAAATTTTCTTTTCATAAAGATATTTGAAGGACTTTATGTGTTAAAACAATTAGTTTTAAGATAATATTAGTAGTAATTAGTATTTTCCGTAGTTCAATAAGAATAATATTGCTATAAAATATTATTACAGTATTATAAATCGAATTTAGAGTTTGTACATAAATGTAATTATATGATATATTAAAATAAATTAGTACCCTTTATTTTCTCAAGAAGTACGATATAATTTAGACTTATTTCATTAAAATTTATTTCTTTAGATTATTGTAAATATATTTAAATTATTTCTTTATAGTTAAATAAATTTTATTGATTCAAACTTCTTTGAGGAATAAAAGAGGCACGAGATTTGAGGGGATTGGAGAAAGCAACTGGAGTAGATCTCTAGGCTATCTCACTAGGCAACTGTGGTATATACCGCTTTAGGGAAGCAATAGCCTCCCAGCCGAAACTTATTTTAGCTAACCGAGCTTCACTTGGCTAGCGGCAGTGCTTACGGAAGTGGCCGAAGCATTGTTTACTGGAACGGTAGTGACCGTTTCCCAAACCTCGGGTTTCCCCAGAGCTTTTGGAAGTGGCCATAGCTCGCCCTCACTGACGGAAGTGGCCGACAAGTATGGGTCCCATTTTAAGACGGTAGTTACTGTCGCCCAAGGCCTTCAGCCTTTCCCTAGTCGAATTCGGAAGTGGCCGATTCGGCGCCAGTGCTTCAATGTATCTACAGTTAAATTTCTTTGTTGTAAGCTGTTCTCCATTATTAAAATTTTAATTTGAATAGTGATTTTAAATGATAATTTATTTAATAAATTCCTGCAATAAAAAAAAACAAAAATTAGTTAAATCATAACAATTGTCTCGAAATAGAATGCATAAGTTTAGGCCTATCTTATCATTCTAGTTCTTTTCAGCGGCCTTACAATGGCGCCTCCTACGAGAACTAACCATTTTGGATTCAACCAGTAAGGGTTTTTGACAGACCAGTCAACCGCAAGACAAACTAAATAAGAGAAGTGGGTTAGACTCTCTTCTGCCATAGTTTTCAACTATCTAAAACATCTTAAATACAATTAACACTAATACAATAATCATAATATTTAAAACCTTATATTCTATGGGTCTCCCTTGGACTCTATTAAATTCTTGTACATTTCCTTTAGATCTGAGGTTATATCTATTTCCTCCATCGTTATTAACACTATCATCACTATTATTATTATTATTATTATTATTATTATTATTATTATTATTATATTATTATTATTATTATTATTATTATTATTATTATTATCATTATTATTATTATCATCACTATCTTCACTATTATTATCATCACTATCTTCACTATTATTATTATTATTATCATTATCATTATTGTTTCTTCTATTATAATGATTCCTTGGTTTATATTCAAATTCTGATTCTGACTCTGGCTCTAAAATTTCATTTTCTATGCTTTCATTCAATTCTATGGGGTTGAAGTCGTATTCTATATATGGGGAATTACATTCTTTAATTCTATTTATGTGTACATTTTCGTCTCTTTTAGATAAGTTAAATATGGGCTTTATGGTGTAATTAACTGGTGAAATCTTTTTCATTACTCTATACGGTCCTAACCATCTAAACTTTAATTTACTACCTCTGCCAACTCTGTAATTATCTTTCAAAAGGACGATCTCCTATCTCAAATTCTTTAAAATTTTTAGATTTGTAATATCTCCTCTGTTTACTTTATCCTTGTTTATGATTTAAATAAGCCTTTTTATATGGTTCATTCATTTTTATAACTAAGTCTTGCTTATAACTTCTCCCATTATAATCATAATTTTTAGCTGAAGTTATGATATCAGATAAAGGTAAAGTTGCGTCCCTCCCGAAGAATAAAAAGAAAGGTATTTCATTAATACTAGAGTGATAAGAGGTGTTAAGGGCAAGAGTGACAAAAGAAAGATAGTCTTCCCAATTATTAAGATAGCAATTACTTAAAGCTGAAGCTATGGCAAATTTAATACTTCTATTACTCCTTTCAATATATGGATTATATTGGGCATGAAATGTAGTAGTATGGTGGACTTTACACTTATAAAATTCACAAACTTCTTTAAATAATTTAGAATGGAATTGTGTTCCGTTATCAGCTGTTATATGTAGCGGGGCAGAAAATCTATTAATATAATCTATAAGGCAATTTACTATAGTTTCTTTGGTTATATTAGGTATGGGATAAGTTTGAATAAATCTTGAAAAATGATCAATTATCGAAAAGACATTTATTTCCATTATTAGAAGTAGGTAAGGGACCCATGATGTCAATACCTAACCATTTTCCAGGGGAAGTCAAGGATTCATAAATTTGGAGGGGAGCTTTAATGTATTTATATGGAGATAATTTTTGACAAGTTAGACAATCTTTAATATAGTTTTTACTCTCTTGAGACATATTAGGCCAATAAAATAAATTTTCGGCCCTTTTTAAAGTTTTTAGGAATCCGGAATGAAAATTTAGTTCTGAATCATGAACAATATACAATACACTATTTATTAAAGAATCTGGAATTATAAGGGTTTCTAAATAAGGTCTGTTATTTATTTCGGTATGGATATAATATAAACAACCATTCATCATTGTGAATTTCGCAAGATCAACATCTCTTGGAATTCTTTCTATATTATTATTTTCAAAATAATTAATTATCCGTCTCCACTTTAAATCTTTTAATTGTTCTCTTCTAACCTCTTCAGGATTTATTCTCTGAAAATGTTCTTGTTGGATGTTTATATTATTTATACATTGGACACTTCTACTTATTGCATCAGGTATGACATGCTCTTTCCCTGCCTTAAATTGAACATCAAAGTTGAATTCAGATAATAAAAGTGCCCATCTGGCAATCCTATGTGTCACAGGTTTGAATTTAAATAAATATCTTAAGGCTTGATGGTCCACTACAGCAGTAAACTTGTGCCCATATAGATAATAGTCGAAGTGTTTAATTGAATTAACTAAGGCTAGTGCTTCTCGCTCCGTGGTACTATAGTTCTGTTCTTGAGGGGAAAGCTTTCTTGAGTAGTAAGCTATAGGTCTATCTATTTCATCTATTTCTTGGGTGAGTACCGCTCCAATAGCATTTCCGGACGCGTCTGTATGAATTTTAAAATGTTTATTGAAATCAGGATGAATTAATATAGGGGAAGTTGTGAGAAGTTCTTTTAATTTTAGAAAGGCTTCATTTTCTAAATCAGTCCAAATGAATTTTGAATACTTTTTGGTTAAGTTAGTTAAAGGAGCACATATTTTAGAAAAATCTTTTATAAAACGTCTAAAATAAGAAGCCATTCCTATTACTCGTTTAACGGCTTTGACATTTTTTGGAGTTTCGAAATCTACTATTCCTTGTATTTTAATAGGATCGATTTGTATTCCTTTTTGTGAAATGATATGTCCTAAATATTTAACTGAATGTTGGGCGAATTTACATTTTTTCAAGGAGAGTTTTAATCCAGATTTTTGATATATTTTTAATATTTCCTCCAATTGTTCAACATGTTTCTCAAATGAAGAACTATATAATATAAGATCATTCATGTATATATGACAAAACTTTCCTAATACTTCAAAAAATAAAACAGATAAGGTACGACACCAAGTAGAAGGTGCTCCTACTAAACCATAACACATTCTTACATGTTGATAGCTATTGTTATCTGGACCCATGAAACTGGTTTTATATCTATCTTCCTTTTCTATCTCTATCTGATTAAATCCTTTAATGTTATCTAAGACAGTGAAGTATTTTGATCCATTAAACGATGTAAGTATTTCATAAATTTTTGGCATTGCCATAACCTCCGTTTTTGTTACTGCATTAAGTGATCTGGCATCAAATACAAATCTATTTGTGCCATCAGATTTCTTCATTAAAATTACTGGGCTACACCAAGGACTATTAGATTTTTCAATTAGTCCTAGTTTAAGCATCTTGTCTATGTGTTCTTGCATTATTTCCTTTGTGGTGTACGGGAGTCTATATTGGGGAGTATGAATCGGTTTTGAATTTCCAGTGTCTATTTTATGTTTTAATAATTTACAAAGCCCAATATCATCTGAGGTTTGAGCAAACGCGTCTTTATTTCTATTTAATATTTCTATAATTTTCACTTGTTGATGAGTTTCTAAATTTTCTAAGTTTAAGTTGGTTAAATCAAAAGTTTTTTCTTTATTTACTATATCTGGAATATTGATCTCGTGTTCTTCAACTGGATAAATGTCTCCTATTAATTCTCTTATTTAATACTACCTCATGGTCAAGAAAATTAGCTACTGTAAAGGGAGCTTGGAGTTCATTATTAATATATGCTAAGGTATTTCCTACTCTTATTCCTTCCATTGCACAATTGGGTTCTATAACTACATTTCTATTTTTCCAATATTCATTGACCTTGCCATATGTTTTAATGAAAGATCTGGGGGGAAGTCTAATTTTAAGTTCAGTTGTTAATTTATTATAAGGAATGTCATTTTTTACAATGTTAAAACAAAATGAATGATCATTATTTAAATTTTTAATGGGTAACTTGGTTTTATTAACATATATACTTTCTTGTTCTAGATCAAAAGTAACTTTACCTAACCTTTCAATAATATCTCTTCCTATTAATATATCTCCTGGGAATTGGGAATTCTCTATTATGTATACTTCATGAGTTAATGTTACCTTTCCTATGCTTAAAGTTAAAGAAATTTTTCCTAATATTTTTAATATTCCTCCTGAAACACTTGTTAAATTTAAATTTGCCTTTTTAATTCTCTTTGTTTTATTTAATTTATTAAGATCCATCTCAAGTATTTTAGCAAGGGATTGATATGTTACTATTGAAATTATTGAACCTGAATCTTAAAAAGCTATCATTTTAGTTTTATTAATATTAATTTCAATGGTGGGGTTGTCTATTTGGCCTGATATGGATCTCTTAATTAGTTTTTTTAATGATTTGGGTCTCCTCTAAATCTTTGGTGAAGTCTTGGGCAATTAAATTTTTTATGTCCAGGTTCGTTACAATGATAACAGATTATTTGTGGGTAGGGTAATCTATAATTTTGGACATTGTTTACACTAGTTAATCTATTTTGTGGTTGAAAGTTATTTTGATTATGGGGTCTTAATTGAAAGTTATTTGGATTATAAGATCTATTAATAGGATTAAAAGGATTATTTGTTCTTTTAGGGATTATTTTCTCTGCTTTTAATGCTGATTGAACGCAGTTATTATAAGAGGTAAATTCTTGGATACCAATTAGTTTTTTAATCTCATAATTTAAACCGTTAATGAAAATAGAAATTAAGAACTGGTCTCCGCTATCTACATCATTAAATTCTGTCAATATATCCATAGATGTTTCACTAATTTCATCTATTTTATTAGCGTAATCTTTTATACTTAAATTACCTTGTCTAATATTAGTGAATTGGTTATAAGCTTCCTGTTTTGAGATTACATTTTTAAATCTCTTCTCTAGGAAAGATACTAGTTCATCGAAATTTAAGTCGTCTATTTCGGGATGTGAATTTAAATACGTTTGTGCCGAATCTGTACATAAATATTTCGTTATATTGACTTTATTATCGTCACTCCAATTTTCTAAAGTTGATCGGGTATTAAATTGGTTTAAGAAACTTTTAAAGCTAGATTTACCATTAAACGGTTTTAATTTTCCTAAAATACTAGAAAAGGATAATTGACTTTCTTCATTAGCCATTTTTGAAAATTTAAAACCATTAAAATTTATTATTAACCAAAATTTAATTAATCGCCTGTCACCTGTTTTATCAAAGTACTATGCTATTGTCTCAACGCTATGCCACCAATATAAGATTTTTAACTTTGACAAGACAAATTTCAGGTGACAGGATAAGAAAACTTTTAATTAGCAATGACTTTATTATTATATATTCTTTATTTGACACAATTGGTAGCAAGAATAATCTTTAATGACAATAAACGTGACTTAGTGAGCGTGGTAACTTCGTGAGCGTGGTAACTTCGGAGTAAGCGTGTAGAATTCGTAGCACAGAACGGACTCATATACCTACTGGAATAGAACTGTTACGGAAAAGGTCAGCTTACGGGTGTTTTAAGAATTGGTACATATAAGGGAACCCAAACTACGGCCACTTCCGTATGAATGGGGGCGAGCCTTGGCCACTTCCAAAAGCTCTAGGGAAACTCGAAGTGAGTTTGGGAAACGGTCACTACCGTTTAAAGAAACGGTACTTCGGCCACTTCCGTAAGCACTGGCGCCGAATCGGCCACTTCCGAATTCGACTAGGGAAAGGCTGAAGGCCTTGGGCGACAGTAACTACCGTCTTAAAATGGGACCCACTTGTCGGCCACTTCCGTCCAAGTGAGGGCGAGCTATGGCCACTTCCAAAAGCTCTGGGGAAACCCGAAGGTTTGGGAAACGGTCACTACCGTTCCAGTAAACAATGCTTCGGCCACTTCCGTAAGCACTGCCGCTAACCAAGTGAAGCTTAGTTAGCTAAAATAAGGTTTCGGCTGGGAGGCTATTGCTTCCCTAAAGCGGTTTAACCACAGTTGCCTTGTGAGATAGCCTAGAGATCTACTCCAGTTGCTTTCTGAAATCCTCAAATCTCGTGCCTGAGTTATTCCTCAAAGAAGTTTGAATAAATAAATTATTAACTATAATGAACTAATTTTTAAATAATATTTACATAATCTAAAGAAATAAATTTTAATGAAATAAGTCTAAATTATTCGTACTTCTTGAGAAATAAAGGGTAACTAATTTATCTTTAATATATCATATAATTACATTTATGTACAAACTCTAAATTCGATTTATAATACTGTAATAATATTTTATAGCAATATTATTCTTATTGAACTACGGAAAATACTAATTACTACTAATATTATCTTAAAAACTAATTGTTCAACACATAAAGTTCCTCAAATATCTTTTATGAAAAGAAAATTAAAATGAAACTTAAGTAACGGCATGTGTTCCGCATCTTTAAAACGCAAGAAAAGCTTCAAAATATCATCCTTCTAAAATAGGCTTAATAATAATTAATTAACTTTTAAACACTTAAACAGACGGCATAGGAATCATTGAACTTGCAAATCAATATATTTTGCAAAATTAACGTTTATTTAAAATGATTCTTTAAATTATTAAATGAAAATAAAATATTACGAATACGCGTCATTTTTGAGCAAAATAAATGCATCGATCTAAAATCATATCATTGAGGAGCTCAAAAAGTTTTTAAGGTATTCTTTCCATTATTCTATTTGTATATACATTTATCTGATAAATAAATTAAAATAAAGCCATTGCATTTTTAATTATAAATAATGTAATGGTATCCTCGGTAAAAAAAAATAATGGCTTATATACTAAATCACTTAAATATGAAGGATTTTCTTTATCCTTTAATAATTTATTTAAATAATAATCCAATGTAATTATTTACACCCACGTCTCTCTTCATTAAAACGATTCTTTAAACTGAACCATAAGAGCATTTCAAGTTCATATCTTTGATAAATGAAACTTGATGAAGACATCTTTTAAACTCATTGGATGGGTAACTTAGCTATTTTATCATAATATAAAATAATCAACTGGCTTTGTTTTACGGGTAACTTAAGCAATTTTACTTACTAAATAAGTTGGAATAAAAAATTAAAAATCTTAAATATATATATATATATATATATATATATATATATATATATATATATATATATATATATATATATATATATATATATATATATATATTATTTGTAACGGTATTACAGGCAATGTAGGGGGCTCGAGCCGACGGGAACACAGGGGGGGGACGTTTTCCATAATCCGTAGGGGAGGGGCGGAGAACCCCGCGACACCAAAACACCAAAGAGCGGGGGTTCTGGAGACCATCCCCGGAGGGGGTGAAATAGTCCGACCCCGTAGTTCCCCGGAAGGACGAGAGATCCCTACTGCTGCCATCAGTGCGGTATACCCTTGGGGTATTCTTTAGTTAAAAAAAAAATTTACTAGAAAGTATTTATTTTAACGAGTAACGTATAAAATGTTTCTAAAGAGGCTTTCTACTCCTATTACTATAATTATTAACAATAATTTTTTTTTCATTTTTATACATTTTCCATACTAAAATTTTACCAGGATTCCAAAAATGTAAAAACATTTTCCCTGTAGCTATTGTAGTTTTTGAGATATAATATTTTTTTTTTTTACATTTTCCGCACTAAAATTAGACCAGCATTCCAGCAATGTATTCCTTTTCCCGGTAGCTGTTGTAGTTTTTGAGATATGGATTGTGGCTCTTCTAGAAGCTGACCATATATATATATATATATATATATATATATATATATATATATATATATATATATATATATATAATATATATATATATATATATATATATTATATATATAGGCCTTTTTCTGATTTAGCCAATGGTCAGTTTTGAATTTTTTTTTTTTTTTTTTTTTTTTTTAAAATCTGGGGGTAAACCGAGACTCAAGAACACCAGCAATGGCAGCAGAACATATAATGAATGGATGGAGAAATAATAATTAATAATTAGAAAATAAATAATTGTAATAGTGAAATAGTGAAATGTAAACTTACGTAGAAAAAGAAATCATGCAGAGCAGAGCAAAACAAAGCGGCCCGCTGGGCCCAAAAGGCCATACTCCATTTCGCATAATGAATGAAGCAAACTTTCACTCGCACACAATGAAATGGAATTGAGATGATTGATTTATTCTCATGCAAGGAATATCGAAGCCACAAGGTATATGCAAATTAAAAAATATAAAAATGAGATTAGTCACCGCGAAGCAAAAAGCAAAGGATATTGGATAATAGAATCATCATAAATATTTACCTTAATTATAATTTAGAATTATTTGCCTTGAGTATTTAAAATAATTAACCAGATGCTTTTAAGGTATGTAAAAGGATAATAGAGGTTTTCAATATTATTTAATATAGAAAAATAACCCTATATGACTTTCTGCATTCATACCACATCAACAAGTAATAGAAATTTAAATAAGATAATCCCTCAATACATGCAATTTCAGTGCGCTGTCAATCGTTCCAAAAATTCCCAATAATCCCCTTAAAATATAATAGTGTACTATTTAAATTTTTACAATCTACCATAAACAAAATATATATACTATAATTTCTTTGTTCTCGCGGAACAAAGTTAAATTTTTAACACATATAGAACTGTCTATAATGTACTTTATTTAATGTCGTATAATATCTGTATATTTCTTATTATTATAGGCACAACTATTGCACAAATAAACTATAAAGACACTGTTTATTATAGTATAAATTTCTTTGTCACTAGCACATAACACAAACCATGGTAATTAGTTTTTAATAGTTTTTTATTAACCGGTTGTACTATATGTTTCCTTTAAAAGTAAAAGTTTCTTTCTTTTGATTCAATACGGTATATATTTTATTAATTTCTGCACTGGTTTATAATGTCATAAACCTATTTCAAAGTAGTTCAGAACCAATGCAAAAGCAAGTCCCGGCCTAGCTCAAACAAATCCGTAACCGGATGAAATAAATCCGTAACTAGATGACCCCTAGATTTTCCTAGAGGCCATAAAAGAATCGTCGTAATAAGTAGAACCGTAATTGACCGTTAAAGGCCTTATAAATTCCGTAGTATAATAGATTTCGTAGGATAATTTTTCAGTGGAAAGCATATAGAAGAGCAACATGTAAGTAATCTTTAGCTTACTTTCTCTAGATGTTAATATTGATTTGCTTTTAGTTGATCTTTAATTATAAATCTTTGGAGTTCTGAAGTTCTGCTAGAGTATTATAGATATCGAAGCCAATGATCTGATTTTTTCGAGGCGCAAACTTCTGTTGCTATAAACTTTTTCAGCCATCAGTGTAGTATTACTCATCATAATGTAGATAAAGTAGTTGGCTTTATTTATTATATATTTAAACTTGATTGATTATCAGCATTTTGTAATTGAACGCTAAGGTTTAAAGTCTATATGATACCAACAATGAATTTCAGTGGTAACGGACATGATTCAAAAGTTCGAAGTATTTTTAAATAATTTTTAAAAATCACATTTATGTTAAATATTGTTTTAAAAATGAAATGATCTCGAAAAGTACGACGACACTTACAAGAAAACCAAATATTTCTTGGCATCAGCGTATAATAAAAAAGTATCGCATCTCAAATGTGCGGCGAGCAAAGAAAAAAAATTTTTTTCATAAATAAACATCTCAAAAAGTACGACACTTACAGAAAAACCAATTACATATTTGGAATCAGCGTATAAAGCTTATTACAAATATGTAAAATAAATAATAATATAAAAAAAAAAAAATAGGGGACTCGAGCCTACGGGGGACAGAGGGGGGGACGTTTTCCATACCCCGTAGGGGAGGGGCGGAGGAACCCCCGTGACACCAAAATACCAAAGAGCGGGGGTTCCGGAGACCCTCCCCGGAGAGGGGGAAATAGTCCTACCCGGTCGTTTACCGGAAGGCCGAGAGACCCCGACTCCTGCCATCTTTGCGGTTTACCCTTGGGTATTCCCTTAGTTTAAAAAAAAAATTAAAACTGACGGAGTCGTAAAACGTAAAAGGTCCTATATATTTTTGAATCATGTCCGTCACCACTTAAATTGATTGTTAGGATCATATACTCGAAATATATGAGAAAAAAACCAAAAAAATATCAAAACTGACGGAGTCGTAAAACATAACAGGTCATATAATTATATTATTAATAATATATATAATATAATATTATAATATATACTATATATATATATATATATATATATATATATATATATATATATATATATATATACCGCATGCAGAGCATAAGAAAGCGGGCAGGTGAGGAATTTACCATGAATATCTGAAGAAAACTCAAATTTCCAAAGAAAATCATGGTGTGGGGAGCCATTTCGGTACATGGAACAAGCCGTTTACACACTGATGAGGGAACTATCAACCAGGTTCAATATGTAGAGGTACTAAAAGGTCGTCTACTACTCCAAATAAGGTGAACAACCCCGAATACTCCAACAAGACTTGGCCTACTGTCACACGGCTAAATCAATGAAGAAGTGGTTTTCAAAAAATTGCGTTCAGCTGCTCCCATGAGCTGGAAATTCGACTGACATGAATCCCATTGGAAGTTTATGGGGTATACTGAAAGATGAAATACTCAACGAGCCCTTTACAACAAAACGAGAACTCGTATGCCGCCGCCTTATGGTTTGGTTCTACTCTGAGAGAATTCAGAAAATGTTCAAAAATTTTATCATTAGCATGCCAAGACGTGTTAAAGCACTTTTAATTATAAACTACTTTTTAATTAATGTTTAAGACTTAAAAAACCATTAAATTTTTTAAATCCAAAAATTGGTTTAATTGACCTTTTTGCAGAAAAATGTCAAATTTTGATAAATAAATCCATAATCTGCCATATATATATATATATATATATAATATTATATATATAATATTTAATATATATTATATATATATATATATTATATATATAATATATTATATATATACTATATATATATTAATTAATAATATATATATATATATATATATATATATATATATATAATATATATGGTAATACTGTAGACAGCGACCCACACATTTTGAGACCAAAAATTTTCTAAGTTCACAAAAGTTAAGTTAAGTTAGGTTTTTAAATAAAATTGTTTAGTGCAAGCTTCTGGCATAATGCCAGAAGCTTGCCACTAAAGAATCTTAACTTAACTTTTCTGAACTTAGAAATTTTTTTGAACTTGGAAAATTTTCGTTCTCAAAATGTGTTGGTCGCTGTCTACAGTATTACATATATAATATATTATATATATATATTATATATATATATATATAATATATATATATATATATATATATATATATATAATATATATATATATGACCTTTTCTGTTTTACACAATGGTCAGTTTTGAATTTTTTTTTTTTTTTTATATTTTGCTACTATATGATACAACAATGAATTTCAGTGGTAACGGACATGATTAAAAATATAAGGACGCAGTTACGTTTTACGGATCCGTAACTTTAATTTTTTTTTTTAACTAAAAGGAATACCCAAAGGGTAAACAGCAAAGAGGCAGGAGTCGGGTCTCTCGGCCTTCCGGGGGAAGACAGGTAGGATATTTCCCCCCCTCCAGGGAGGGTCTCCGAACCCCCGCTCTTTGGTAAATTTGGGTTGTCGGCGGGGGTTCCTTCCGCCCCTGCCCTAACGGGTATGGAAAACGTACGCCCCCTCTGTACCCCGTAGGCTTGAGCCCCTAATCTTTTTTATTATTATCTTTTTTTTACATTTTTTGTAATAACTTTATACGCTGATTCCAAATAGTAATTGGTTTTTCTGTAAGTGTCGTACTTTGAGATATTTAATTTATAAAAAAAATTTTTTTTTTTTTTGTTTTTTTTTACATTTTTGTATTAAGCTTTATACGCTGATTCCAAATATGTAATTGGTTTTTCTGTAAGTGTCGTACTTTTCGAGATATTCCATTTTTAAAACTTTTTTTTAACAAAAATGTATTTTTAAAAATTATTTAAAAATACTTCGAATGTTTCAAACATGTAGTTAGCACAGAAAAATCAATGTTGGTATTACATATAGTAAAAATTATATAAAAAAAAAAAAAAAAAAAAAATACAAAACTGACCATTGTGTAAAACAGAAAAGGGCATATATATATATATATATATATATATATTATATATATATATAAATA
Source organism: Trachelipus rathkii (assembly GCA_015478945.1). Lineage (NCBI taxonomy): Eukaryota > Metazoa > Arthropoda > Malacostraca > Isopoda > Trachelipodidae > Trachelipus > Trachelipus rathkii. Next base: position 36,553 of record JABUQX010125225.1, read on the forward strand.
TTATATATAATAGAATAATAAATATATATATATATATATATATATATATATATATATATATATATATATATATATATATATATATATATATATATATATGCCCTTTTTCTGTTTTACACAATGGTCAGTTTTGAATTTTTTATTTTTTTAATTTTTAATATATTGCTACTATATGATACACAATGAATTTCAGTGGTAACGGACAATGAATTCAAAAGTTCGAAGTATTTTTTAAATAATTTTTTAAAAATCACATTTTTGTTAAAAAAATTTTTTTAAAAATGGAATATCTCGAAAAGTACGACAACCTTACAGAAAAACCAAATTACATATTTGGAATCAGCGTATAAAGCTTAATTATAAAAATGTAACAAAACAAAAAAAAACTTTTTTTTTTATGAATTAAATTATCTCAAAGTACGACACTTACAGAAAAACCAAAAACATATTTAGAATCAGCGTATAAAGTTTATTACAAATATGTAAAAAAAAAAAAATAAAAAAAAAAATTAGGGGGCTCGAGCCGACGGGGGACAGAGGGGGGGGACGTTTTCCATACCCCGTAGGGGAGGGGCGGGAGGAAACGCCCGCGACACCCAAATACCAAAGAGCGGGGGGTTCTCGGAGACCCTCCCTGGAGGGGGGGAAATGTCCTACCCTGTCGTTCCACTGGAAGGCCGAGAAGAACCCGACTCCTGCCTCTTTTGCCGGTTTACCCTTGGGTTTATTCCTTTAGGTTAAAAAAAAAAAATTAAAAGTTACGGATCCGTAAAACGTAACTGGTCCTATATATTTTTTAATCATGTCCGTTACCACTGAAATTCATTGTTGGTATCATATAGTAGCAATATATTAAAAAAAAAAAAAAAAAATTCAAAACTGACCATTTCGTAAAACAGAAAAGGTCCCATATATATATATAATTATATATATATATATATATATATATATAATATATATTATATATTTATATATATATATATATATATATATATATATATATTATATATAATGTAATCTGGTAGCAGCGTTTAACCAAACCTTTGTACCATCCGAAAATTTTCAAGTTCAAAAAAATTTCTAAAGTTCAGAAAAGTTAAGTTAAGATTCTTTAGTGGCAAGCTTCTGGCATATGCCAGAAGCTTGCCACTAAACAATTTTATTTAAAAACCTAACTTAACTTAAACTTAGAAAATTTTTGGTCTTAAAATGTGTGGGTCGCTGTCTTCAATTTAACCATATATAATATATATATATATATATATATTAATATCTATATATAATTATATTATATTATATATATATATATATAATATATATATATAATATATTATATATATATATATATATATATATATAATATGCAGATTTTAATACTTTATCTTCAAAAGCTCCCTTAATTCAGAAGAATTAGCTTCTCCCGAAAGTTTTTTGGATAATAAAATGGCAAGCTTTTCCTGCGTGTAGTACGTTTATACATTAAAGAAAAGGACAGCAGAAATAAAAGTGCTTTAACACGTCTTTGGCATGCGAATGAATAAAATTTTTGGAACATTTTCTGATTCTCTCAGAAGTAGAACCAAACCCATAAGCGGCGGCATACTACGAGTTCTCGTTTTGTTGTAAAGGGCTCGTGAGTATTCATCTTTCAGTAATCCCCAATAACTTCCAATGGGATTCATGTCGTCGAAATTTTCAGGCTCATGGGAGCAGCTGAACGCATTTTTTGAAAACCACTTCTTCATTGATTTAGCCGTGTGAAACAGTAGGCCAAGTCTTGTTGAGTATCAGGGTTGTTCACCTTATTTGAGGTAGTAGACGACCTTTTAGTACCTCTACATATTTGAACCTGGTTCATAGTTCCCTCAACAGTGTGTAAACGGCTTGTTCCATGTACCGAAATGGCTCCGACACACAACCAATGATTTTCTTTGAAATTTGAGTTTTCTTCAGACTATTCATGGTAAAATTCCTCACGCTGCCCGCTTTCTTATGCCTGCTGCATGCGGATTATATATATAATATATATATATAATATATATATATATATATATATATATATAATATTATATATATATATATATATATATATATTATATATATATATATATATATATATTATATACTATATATATATATAATATATAATATATATGACCTGTTATGTTTTACGACTCCGTCAGTTTTGATATTTTTTTGGTTTTTTCTCATATATTTCGAAAGTATCATGAATCTAACAATGCAATTTAGTTGGTGACGGGGACATGATTCAAAAATATATAGGACCTTTTACGGTTTTACGACTCCGTCCAGTTTTTAATTTTTTTTTTTTAACTAAGGGAATACAAGGGTAAAACCGAAAGATGCAGGGTCGGGGTCTCTCGGCCTTCCGGGTAACGCCGGGGTAGGACTATTTCCCCCCTCTCCGGGGAGGGTCTCCGGAACCCCCGCTGTTTGGTATTTTGGTGTCACGGGGGTTCCTTCCGCCCCTCCCCTAGGGGTATGGAAAACGTCCCCCTCTGTCCCCCGTAGGCTCGAGCCCCCTAATTTTTTTTTTTTTTTTATTATTATTATTATTATTTTACATATTTGTAATAAGCTTTATACGCTGATTCCAAATATGTAATTGGTTTTTCTGTAAGTGTCGTACTTTTTGAGATGTTTATTTATGAAAAAAATGTTTTTTTTTTTGTTTTACATTTTTGTAATAAGCTTTATACGATGATTCCAAATATGTAATTGGTTTTTCTGTAAGTGACGTACTTTTCGAGATATTTCATTTTTAAAACAATATTTAACATAAATGTGATTTTTAAAAATTATTTAAAAATACTTCGAACTTTTGAATCATGTCCGTTACCACTGAAATTCATTGTTGGTATTACTTTAAACCTTAGCGTTCAATTACAAAATGCTGATAATCAATCAAGTTTAAATATATAATAAATAAAGCCAACTACTTTATCTACATTATGATGAGTAATACTACACTGAAAGCTGAAAAAGTTTATAGCAACAGAAGTTTGCGCCTCGAAAAAATCAAGATCATTGGCTTCGATATGGATAATACTCTAGCAGAACTTCAGAACTCCAAAGATTTATAATTAAAGATCAACTAAAAGCAAATCAATATTAACATCTAGAGAAGTTCTTTATCATTGAGTCCATGTTGCTCTTCTATATGCTTTCCACTGAAAAATTATCCTACGAAATCTATTATACTACGGAATTTATAAGGCCTTTAACGGTCAATTACGGTTCTACTTATTACGACGATTCTTTTATGGCCTCTAGGAAAATCTAGGGGTCATCTAGTTACGGATTTATTTCATCCGGTTACGGATTTGTTTGAGCTAGGCCGGGACTTGCTTTTGCATTGGTTCTGAACTACTTTGAAATAGGTTTATGACATTATAAACCAGTGCAGAAATTAATAAAATATATACCGTATTGAATCAAAAGAAAGAAACTTTTACTTTTAAAGGAAACATATAGTACAACCGGTTAATAAAAAACTATTAAAAACTAATTACCATGGTTTGTGTTATGTGCTAGTGACAAAGAAATTTATACTATAATAAACAGTGTCTTTATAGTTTATTTGTGCAATAGTTGTGCCTATAATAATAAGAAATATACAGATATTATACGACATTAAATAAAGTACATTATAGACAGTTCTATATGTGTTAAAAATTTAACTTTGTTCCGCGAGAACAAAGAAATTATAAAATATATATTTTGTTTATGGTAGATTGTAAAAATTTAAATAGTACACTATTATATTTTAAGGGGATTATTGGGAATTTTTGGAACGATTGACAGCGCACTGAAATTGCATGTATTGAGGGATTATCTTATTTAAATTTCTATTACTTGTTGATGTGGTATGAATGCAGAAAGTCATATAGGGTTATTTTTCTAGATTAAATAATATTGAAAACCTCTATTATCATTTTACATACCTTAAAAGCATCTGGTTAATTATTTTAAATACTCAAGGCAAATAATTCTAAATTATAATTAAGGTAAATATTTATGATGATTCTATTATCCAATATCCTTTGCTTTTTGCTTCGCGGTGACTAATCTCATTTTTATATTTTTTTAACTTGCATATACCTTGTGGCTTCATATTCCTTGCATGAGAATAAATCAATCATCTCAATTCCATTTCATTGTGTGCGAGTGAAAGTTTGCTTCATTCATTATGCGAAATGGAGTATGGCCTTTTGGGCCCAGCGGGCCGCTTTGTTTTGCTCTGCTCTGCATGATTTCTTTTTCTACGTAAGTTACATTTCACTATTTCACTATTACAATTATTTATTTTCTAATTATTAATTATTATTTCTCCATCCATTCATTATATGTTCTGCTGCCATTGCTGGTGTTTTTAATTTTCGTTTTCCCCCCAAATTTTTAAAAAAAAAAAAAAAAAATTCAAAAAAAAACTGACCATTGGCTAAATCAGAAAAAGGCCTATATATATATATAATATATATATAATTATATCTATATATTATATATATATATATATATATATATATGTATATATATATATTGGTCAGCTTTCTAGAAGAGCCACA
>JABUQX010125227.1:0-30169 GCA_015478945.1 Trachelipus rathkii
ATAATATATTACTGTATTAAGCTTATTATATATTCACTTAATTATTTTCTATCCGAATGCAATAATGCTTATAAACGCGACCTTTTACTTTATATACCCTAATCTTGAGAGAAGTAATTAAAAAGTTAGTATTTTATATCGGATGAAGAAAAAGATATATTTATATATATATATATATATATATTATAATATATATATATATATATATATATTATATATATATATATAATATAATTATTAATTAATAATATAATTATATAAATATATATATATATAATTATATATATAATATATATATTAATATTAATAAATTAAAGTAATTAATATAATATAATAATATAATATATATATATTATATTATATATATATATATTATATATATTAATATATATAATATTAAAATAATATTTTAATATAATATATATCATATAATTATATATATATATATATATATAATATATTATATATAATGGGATAATAGGAAAATGTGTTTTGACTGTAAAATATAGTATTGATCATAAATTTAATTATACTGTATATATGGTGAAAGATTATATAAAGTGTAGTAAAACATAATAGTTCCTTTATATAATGAGTGTGCGCTTATATTATATATAGTAGAGTGTCCTTAACATGATTAAGTAAGTGTATATATAGTATGATTGTTACCTATATTGTGTTATTGTATATTGATTAAATAGTATAGTATATATATAATGAATAGTAAGAACATTAAAACCTGGTTAACTTGATATGAAAACTAATATAAAAATGAATAATAATAATAATAAAGTTAATAAAATTATGATAATAATATAATAATATAAAAAATAATGAAAATAACACTAAAGCTAAAAATGAATGTGAAACAATCAGGAATTTGCTGAATTGGGACTATAATAAGGATGTGAGAAGAATTGATAAAATAATAAATTGAAATTGAAGATAATAATTGAATGAAACGTATTAAGAGAAGTAATGTATGTGTAGTGTTAGAAAGATAAAATGAGTAATGAGGTTAATATAATAAATAAGATAGAGAGATAAAAAGTGTGAAAAAATAATAATATATAGATAAAAATAAAGTTAATGTATTTTAGATAGATATAATAAATTGAATAGAGTATTTGAGATATAATCTATATGTGGAAATAAATAGAGATAATTAAATTGATATGATAATGAATGATATAATCATAATCGGTTGGTATAAAATGAATAAGAATCTGGAGGCCATAAGAAATAACCATAAAACCAAGATACCCGACAGACCGATAAGCTGTCTCGCGCAAAAACAAAAAACAAAAACAAGAACAAACATCAGGCATTCATAGGAGTAGCCAACAATCCCAAAAAGTGTCGAAAAAAAGTCTAGGAAATAATAGATACTCGCGATAGTTAAAAATCAACAGTCAATAATGCTCATGAAGCAAAAGAGATCAAAGAGAGAAATAGTTGAAAATATCATTGAGAACAAGAAAACAGAAAGCCGAGAATACAAAGAAAGATAGCAAATAATAACTGAGAGAGTAGATGCGGGCAGGAATTACTCTAGAAAATAAATGACAAAGAGGCGTCAAAAAACGAAACATAGGTATAGTATAGTGTAATCCATAACATCACATAATGATGAATAGCATCAGGGGAATAGATACCCATAATAATATAAAACAATAAATTTAATAGTAATCACTAAAGAGAATACTAATCAATTGTGTAATGATAATGAGTGATAAGGGTATTCCAATAGTACTGCGTGGTATAATTGATGAAATCGATAATATTTATTTCACTTATAATTAAATAAAGATACATTTGTTTGGATCAATATAGTTTATTATCATGTTATTATAGAAAGAAATTGTGCGTAAGAGAGAAAGCCTATCCATGAAAAATATGGATTAGTCTCTTGAGATTATATAATGATAATTGCTATTGAAGTGGTGTAGTATTTTGCAACAACCAATTGCTGGATACAATTTCTAGTTAAGTATAAATAAAAATGAACAATTGAAGTTTCATTAATCCCAATCATGGATAATAAAAATGATCAGAGACTCATAAACGATATTAAAATAAATAAATTATTTACTACAAATATACCTATAAAGACTAAAGTTATAATAATATTATATATTATAATTATAATTATATTATAATTATAATTATACATAATTATAAATGATGAACTCCCTGCTCCAATATTAAAATATAAAATAATATAATTAAATATATAGTAAAATTATAAGTAAATAGTAATTGTAAATAGTAATAGTAATTAAGTAATAGTATATATAAGTTAATAGTAATTAGTAATAAGTATATATATATAATTATATTAATAATTATAATTATATTATATAATTATAATTTAATATGATTAAATATGAAATATGTTTATAATTAATTAATATATATGATTATAAGGAAGATTAAGAAAATTATAATTTATTTTATATGTATATTAATAATTATAGATATAAATAATTTAAATTATTATCTAATAATAATAAATAATATTAAATAATAATTAATAATAATAAATTATAATAATTAAATAATAAAATAATAATTAATATAAAATAATATTAATATATTATTTATAATTATTAAATTATAAATATTTAATTAGAACAAGAGGATAATTAAATCATAATGGGAATTTTACATCAAGTGCAGGTGTGAATTTAAATTCTAAGTAAATTGTAGTTAGTTTAGTAATAGTTAAAGTAGTTATATGTGATACGTAATAGTAATTGGATAAGGCTTCAGGTTATAATTACATCAACTAACTCTATTTATAAAAACTAATTAAATATTAAAATTTATATAATTACAATATTATAATTATATATATAATTTTTTATATATTATAATATGAATTTCAAAAATATTAATAATGATATTTTAATATTATTATTCTACTTTTAATTCTATAAATAAATAATAATTAAAAATTAATTATAAATAAATTATATAAAAAATTTTATTATTGAATATATAATAATAATCATAAGAAAGTATTTTTAGAATTTAATTATATTCCCACTTCAAATTTTCAGAAAGTTTAATTTGCTCAGTAATTATTGTTGGTTCATAAAACTTCGAATTTTGAGAAAAGGCAAGAAAGTGCCTAACTTTTTATAACACACTGCTGTTACCTGTTTGAGTATATAATATATATTAATATATATAATATAATATCTTATCTAGGTGTATATAGAAGATAAGACATCAGTAAAAGTAGAGAGATAAATAATGAAGAGTAGATGAAGAAGAAGAGTTCTAAATTTATAAGATATATATAAAAGAAGAGAGAGAGAGACGAGAAGTAAGAACGATAGAGAGAGAGAGAGAGTAAGGAGAGAGAGAGAGAAGAGGAGAGATGAAGTAGAGTAGGTAGATAGAAGAGAGAGAAGAAGTAGTATAGAGATGAGAGGAGAGATGTTGGAAAGTATAGAGGGATAGAAGAGAGAGAAGAGATAGAGGAGAATGATAATATAGAGATGAGGTATATAATAAGAGAGGAGAGAGTATGAGATGGATAGAGAGAGAAAGAGAAGAAGAGAGAGAGAATGAGAGAGAGAGAGAGAGAAGATGAGAGAGAGAAGAGGAAGAAGTAAGAGAGAGAGTAGTATGTATGTAGATGGTAAGATAAGATTGTATAAGAAAGAGAGAGAGTAAGGTAGAGAAGAGAGAGAGAGAGATAAGATCAGAGAGAATTGAGTAGAAGAGAGAAATGAGAGATAAGTAGAGAAAGAGTAAGAGAGAGAGAGAGAGAGAGATGATGAAGAGAAGTAAGAGAAGAGAGAAGATGAGGATAAGAGAAGTAGATTGAATAAAAGAGTTTAGAATGAGATAAGAGAGTGAGGAATCATTAGTATGAATGATTTTAAAAACCTTTTTATAATCAGACTCAATTTAGAAAGAGTAAACGTATAAAACGGAAAAGTACTACTCAAATACACTAATTAATGTACTAAAAATTATTACGTTAGTAGATTCTAACTCTATTGACATTAATTTTGATAACGTTTGACTCAATAAATAATAAAGTGTTGGATAATAGCAAGCCATTATAAGAATAAAATGACATTGAGAAGCAGTGTGGTAATAAGTGCGAGGATGATAAAGCTCCGGTCATTCTAAAGATTCGGTTCTTTAATAGTCTTTTTCGCACCTCAGCACTAATAAAAAATGCCATGGAAGGGTAAAAAGGCAAAGAACTCTTAAAAATTTGTCATTGCACACGACCTACTGGAAGAAAGGGTATATACAGACATAAGCTTTTCTAATATCCGCCGCTCCTTATCTAAAGTTAGAAAGCTCCTCATCTACACCACAAGAAAGAATGGGTACATATACACACCCATGTTCATGGTGCTACCTAGAGAAAATTAAATGAACGGTGATAGGCGATATAGATCTATTTGTTATATTGGTGATAGCATTGTGACCCCTATTTAGATATTGTCTAATTTTTTATTTTGAGTTATCTCAAATGAAAAGTAAGCCTCATTCTGTATTTAATTTTTTTATCTGTTAGTTTTCTACAAAATACTAGCTACGAAGACTTTACTAAGTGAATAATGTCATAATATATTCCTTTATTTTCTTGCTGGAAAGTAAGAGTCAGTATAGCATTCATACTCTATGATCACTTTAGTGTTGAGAAGTGAGTTGTGGAGATATAACTCACAATTCGGCTTAGAAATATGGATCCAGTAGGTGCCTGAGGTTCTTCGATGTATTGGCATAAAGGCAATTCAACATTAAATAACACAAGAAAAAATTCACAAATTGCGAGTGGGGCAAACAATATGTTTAAATCGTTTCTTTGCTCAGGCTAAATTTATTCAAACAATTTCTATTTATGTGAGTATTAATTTTACTGCGCGTCAATGGGCACCATTGCAATGTCGGTATTAAATATTGAATTTGAGACTATACAACGAGAATATCGATATCATTAGAGAGTATTGAAAAACTCGTGTCTCACATTAAACCTAACAGATAGACCACTTTACTAAGAAAGCAATTATATAAAAGCACAATAAACCTCACTCAAAAATATGTGTAAATAGCCATCACATCTGAAGAGTGCACAATATGAGAGGTGTAGACTCATTCTAATAACACATGGAGAGGGGTCAATACCAGCTAAAACATCGATAATCCAAAAGGTAAAATAAAATCATAATGCTCGTTGCCATCTTTACCCCAGTATTTAGGTTTTCTACATATTTTCCCGTACATTGTCTGAGATCCCACAATTATATACCTTGTTCTCAAATATAAACAAATCTCAAGGAGTTAACAGAGTGGGAACTCTTGTTATGAGGCTAAGTCATTAAATTTGCTATTAGTGTATCCAGCGAAAAATACTAGATTGCGAACCGGTTAATAAAGCCCATCATCTAAGCGGCATATCTGAGAAGCAATAAAATATCAATTTTGAGTAAATAAATAGTAAAGACTTCGCAACTCATAAAAAGTGATGAATTTTTAATTTCGTTAAAGAGAGAGCATTATTTAGTGTACTTCCAATTTTAAGTTCAATTATGCGTTTAAAGCGAATAATAATAATCAAGTAGGGGGCGACATCATAACGAAATTTGTAAACGCTCGCATTATAAAACTAACGGTCTACCCTCGTTCGTTATACGTTATTAATGAAAATTGTCTTATAAAAGATTATTTGAATTATTAAAGTAACTCTAATAGTGGTACACAGGACACAAGAGCTGTGGTTCCTAATCCATAATGTTTGGAAAAAGAGACAAGAAATGCAAGGATGTATTATAAAAATGGCTTGTTTACTTACAGAGCCAAATAACAAATATATATATTAACATAAATAGTTATTCAGGTCTATCACTATACTAATAATAGGTAATATATATATATATATTGGACTTAAACTGGTTACAATATCTAGGCGAAAGTTAAAATATAGTATTATAAGCTCTGCTATCACTATATATATATATTTCAAACCATGGAGAATGAAGTAAATGGGAAAGTGCTATAATATTCTAGCCAATTAAATAATAAGCAAGTATATGATAACAGATATGGATAAGGTGTGACTAAGGGAAAGTCAGGGGTAAACAATCCAAAATCTCCAATAAGGATAGTGGGAGGTAAGTTTGGAAGATTTATTTTAGTTTCTCATCTAATCTTCAACTTCTCATTATTCGCATAGAACCTTCATCGGTGAAAGTTAATTGGTGTAGAAATAGCAGTGAGGAACACTTACTAATAACCAGACAATGAAACTTTAGGTACAGAAAGTACTGTAAATTAATGGAGCAAGTGTAATTGGTATATACCTAATAACAATAAATGTGACCATTAATCTATAATTTAATATATTTAATTATATCTGGCAACAATTATTAATCCGCAATTGCGACAAAATTCTCTTTTACTCTTTAAGACTACATAAGTGTATTGTTCTTTAATCGGAAAACAAATAACCCTTTTATAATCTTCGAACTCGGAGAAATGTATAGAACCTAAATGAAAAGAAAGAATAATAATTGGAAATTTAAGTCAAATAATGAAATAAAGAAAACAAAATAATAATGGATTATATTTATAGCTCTAACATAGATCTGGTTCAAATTGGTAAGCAATGGATATGTTATATTTATATATCCTAATATTGTTAGTGTTTGAGTAATTAGCAATAATGGTTGCAATGTCGTGAGCCAAATAGAAATTTTTTACACTTTTTCTTTAACTCACGAAATATTAAGGTAATTTTTCTTCCGCTAATTTTAAATAAGTTTTCTACCTCATACAATTTTATTCTTTAATTAAATCAGATATAAACTAACAAATTATTTCTAATAGTACTTTTATTATATTTAATTTAAAAAATAACAATAATATATATATTATTAATATTGCAGAGGGGGCGGTAAGGCTGGGCTTTTCTTTTCGACATTTGTCTACTCTCCTACTTTGCTTTCTTTTCCCGATGCTTGTTAGCGCTTCTTAACTCCCAATCTTGGAAAAAATAAGGTGGTGAAGAAAGAAAGAAAGAAATATATATTATTAATATATATATATATATATATATATATATTATATATATATATATATATATATATATATATATAAATAATATATAAATATTAAATTATATTATATATTAATAATTAAATAATAATATATATATTATATATATAAATAATATATATATAATATAATATATATATAAATTAAAATAATAATAATAATATTCCACATCATAAATATCCCCAAATAATAATGCAGAGGTAAATAATGAAGGAAATATATCGGACCTATCTATGATATATAATTGACGAATTTGTCATATATCGCTACACCTCACCGACCGTAAAATGTCTCCATCTCACAAAACATTGAGAGGATAAATAATGCGAGTACAATATAAATGTGAATCATCACCCGAAAGTAAAAATCCCACATCATTACTTAAGCAGTGTGATTATCAGTCTATGCCTCGCACTATTCCCCCCATAGGCAAAAAAAAAAATTTATATATATATATATCATATATACCGACTGACCTATATTAATATATAAATAAGCACTAGTATGTGCGTTTAGGTCTACATCATTATATAAATATATGTTATATTATATATAATACCTTTGGTATCTTCTTACTCTACTATATATAATTACCCTCTATATAATTTTTTTAGAATTAATAATATCTAATATTATATCTTATTTCAATTCATAGCCTTGTACTACTTAATCCTTAAATATCAATATAGCTATCTTGTTCTATAATTGGTAGTCTGGGGTTTGGTATCACAAAGCTACTACTTATCTATTACCCTTAGATAGAAGATAAGTGACTCATAATCCATATTCAATACCTTGGATTTTACCCGTGTGTCAATATATATATCATATATAATAAATGCTTTTATATAAGTAACCGGTATAGTATATATACGTATCACCCGTTTGGAGTAGAAGTCAAAAGGGTAACCAGTATATATATATATATTTTAATATATATATATATTATATATATATTATAAATAATTATATTATTATATTATTAATTAAATATATATATATATATAATATAATATATTATTATATTATTAAAGTATATAATATATATATATTATATATAATATATATATTAAATTATATATATAATTATATATATTATTATATATATATATATATATATAATAATATATATATATATATATATATATATAATATATATATAATAAACTATTTCATGGAAAGTATATATACCATTTGTAAATAATTTAACCTAAAATAATATAATTATAATATATATTAAATATATAATATATATATATATAATATATTTATATATAATATATTAAATATTATAATTATATTTTATATACAATAGCTTTTACTATTATTATTATTATATAAATTCATTTTTCAATTTAAAATTTTTATTTAACACAAATATTTACACACCCATTAAAATTAATATTTATATAATTATATATATATATATATATATATAATATAATTAATATATATATATATATATATATATATATTAATATATATAATATTAATATATATAATAATAATTATTATATATATTATATTAATATATATATTATATTATTATAATATAATATATATATTAATATATATATATATAAACAGTATATTATATAAATATATAATATATATATTATATATATATATATTAATAATTAATTATATATATATATTATTATTGTATATATATATAATATTTATACTATATTAATATATTTATAAATATATTAATAAATATATATATATAATTACTATTACATATATATTATATTATTATATATATATTATATATATTATATATATATTAATATATAATTATTTATTATATATTTATTATTATTATATTAATTATACTATATATATATATAGTATAATATATATATTATATATAATTATAAATATACATAAATATATTATATATATATATTAATATATATATAATTAATATATATTATATAATATACAATATATAAATATTAATATATAATATATATATTATTATATATAATATATATATATATATAATAATAATATATAAACCATATATTATATTAATTAATTATATATATATATATATATAATATTAAATATATATATATATATTAATATAATATATATTATATATATAATATAAACTAATTAAATATTTATATATATATATATATATATTATATAATTAATATAATATATGAAGTATATATAATTAATAATATATATAATAATAATAATAATAATTAAAAATATTAAATATTTAATATTTTAAAAATATTTCATATAGAACTCATAATATAAAATTAATAATAAGTAAATAAATTTTGATTGGAAAAAGAAAAGAAAACTTCATATCACATTTACTTTCTTTATATTTAATATCAAATAAAATATTAAATCTCAATGATGAATTTGAAAAGTTTTACCAGTCGGTTAAAAATATTATAATCACCATAGCTTTTATTTAAACTAATATAAAATAAATAAAAATAAATGACAATATAAATGAATATAATAAATAAAATAACTTGGAAATAAACTTGATATTAAAATACATTAAATAAATAAATTAATAAATAACATTTATTAAGTCATTTTTAAGAATTTTATTCTTAAGAAACTCAATAATAATATAATGTTAGAATCAGTTCAAAATTTAAATAATAATTAAAAAGTCAACTTATAAATATGCCATATTTCAATACCAAACTAACATTAAATTTTATATTTTAATAAATTTTATATAAATAAATAATAATAAAATATTTATATTTTGATATTTTTTTCATTAATGATTAACCTTTCCTAAAATTGAATTAAATATAATTAATATAGATAAATTTAAAAATAAATTAATATATAATTAAGTGAATATTAATTAATTCATTAATAATAATTTAATTATATTAATTAAAATCGAAATAACTGGATCAATATAATCGTATAAATTAAATTAATAATAATATATAATAAACATAAATTAAAGACAATACAATCTAGCTTACTCAAGATAACCAAATAACAATAAACACCAAATAACGATTCGTAAACATAAATAACATAAAATCTATACAACAACTATACATAATTAATAATATAATAAACAATTAATGATTTTATCATACTAATCCACTTAAAAAAGTAAGTTAATTAATAATATAATTAATAATAATAATAATAATATAATAATATAATATTATAATAATAATAATAATTAATAATATAATAATAATAATAATTAAATAAATTATTAATAATCCATAATAATAATTAAATAATAATAAATTATATAATAATAATCAATATATATAAATTTAATATAATTAAATATTAAATAATAATTATATAATTGAATTTTACTAATATATTAAATTCAAAAATAATTTATTATTATAATAAATAATAATTATAATATAATAACACATAATTTATTTTATATTATTAACATAAAATAAAATATTATTTATACTTCACTATAATATAAATATAATAATAATAATAATAATAATAAATATAATTAATATATTAAATATACAATATTAATTAATAATAATAATTAATGGATTTGGATTAATACTCAATAATAATAGTTATAATAATATACTTAATGATAATAATAATGATTAAAACAAATAATATATTTAATTAAATATAATAAAGATAATTAAATAAAATAACCAATACATTATATAAACCATATATAATATAATTAATAGTAATAATAATATAATTAATAATAATAATAATATATATAATTAATAATAAATTAATAAATATATAATAATAATAATTAATATAATATATTAATTAATTAAATAATATAAATATTAAATATAATAAATAATAATTAAAATATAAATTAATTAATATAATTAAATATATAATAATAATATAATAAATAAATTAATTATAATAATAATAATTAAATTAATAATTAAATAATAGTAATAATAATATAATAAATTATAATATATAAATAATATTAAATAATAATAATAATAATAATAATAATAAATAATAATAATAATTATAATTAAATTAATAAATAATAATAATATATAATTAATTAAATAATTAAGTTAAATATATAATAATAATAAATATAATAATATATATAATAAATAATAATTAATAATAACTATTGAACACCCTTAAGCACTTTAAATTATAAATTATTGAATATAATCATTAGAAAGATAAGAAAAATAATAATAATAATAATTTAATAAAAAAAGAGCATATAAAAATAAAAATTATAATATTAGAATAATCAATGAATGAACCTTGTTAATAATTCTACACGGCTATAATAACTTTAGTTAAATTAAATAAAAGCAATAATAGTATATTCCCATTCACTTGATTTGTTTATGATCTCGACTCATAACAATTTAAAATTTGTACTAGTATTTTAAATGTCTTAAGCTTAAAAAGAATAATATGAAGTAATGGGAATAATAAAACACGTACATTTTTTTAATATATAATATATATAGCCCTAAATATATAATACTAATTACTATTATATTAAAATTTGTAATAAAGATATATAAATTATTTAGATTTATGTCTATGTCACATTATTGACATTAAAAAATAAGAAAAAAAATAAAAAATCCACAGTACTTTTTTATGATTCTTCTAGATAAATATATTATAAAACTACGTCGTTTTCCATAGTATGTGATTTTTATACTACTGGTGTATCTGTAGTAATTATTCAAAACTACCCGATTAATCAATAATTAAATTTAATATAATATATATAAAAAATATAAAGAAATTATATATAATTGAAGCAAACTCGATACTGATAAGAATTATCCTAACTTAGTCACCAATCTTTATATTTATATTTATAAATATCTTCTAATTAATAATAAATCAAAATAATTTATTTATATTGTTACCTCGGTAATTGCAGTGCCTCACCTTTCATACAGATGAGAATTTGTCGCGTAGGCGAACGTTTTCAAGTAGTAATAGATTTAATACCTCAACCAATAATTATTAAGATTTCATCTTCTGCTTTTGTGTTGAGAATCTAGCTAATATTATTTAATTAAAATTTGGAAAAAATAACTATCATTTTACTAACATAATACATTAAAAATGAAAATTACAACCCAAGTATACTGCTGTCTTAATGCAAATGTACTCATGGGTACAAAATAAATATTTACAAAGCTAAACTTAATTAATAATTTTTTTTGTTTTGACAAATTAGAAATAAAATGATGAATGATTAATAAATATATTTTATTCCATACAATTAAGCTATCCATTTTACTAAGTACATATAAGTACATTAAAGAATGAATGAATTACAAATATATAATATACTATAGATGGTAATTAAATGTAATTAGTTACGGGGGAGAAACACAGTCACACAATTAATCATATATTTACTAATTAAACGAATATTGCAAAATAATAATATCCAATTTACATATTTTAACATGATGCATAATATTAAGTATATAATAATTTTTTAATATGATAAATATATTAATAATTATTATTCTTGAGAATAATAATTACATTAATATGTATATACAAAATAATTTATTTCCATAATAAGTAGCACTCAATAAATTTAAAATAAAAAAAATTGTTCTAACCTAATAATTATCTTTGATGTAATTAATAAATCAGAAAATAAATTTTTAATTCATATAAATATGATAATAAAAAAAAGTGATGTAATAATCTAAATTCGAACTTATTATCTAAATAAATAATAATAATAATAATAATACATAATAGATAATAATAATAATAATAATCCTTGAAATAATATATATATAATTGTTGAAAGCAAGAAGTCTTGCGAGTAATAATAGTAACTTTATCATAACATCCGGTTTAAAATAATTATATAGTCACAAATTGGTTTAATTATTCTTACAGTCAATTTTTATATATTAACAAAATAAATTAATAAAAAATAGATCATTGATAATCACGGAAACCTAAAGGTGAAGGGGGATGTGGAGACAGTTTTTTCGTTCATTTGAGGTTTTTTTACTCCAAACACTAATTAATAAGTCAAATACGAAAAATAACCAGCATAAATAAATAAAAGAAAATCAAAAATTATGTTAATTTCACTAGTAGAATATACTGGTATGAATAGTATGAAATTATATATATAGAATATAATTAAAAATAAAAAATAATTAATTGAAAATGGGTTATAAATAACATAATAATATAATAATAATAATTCACTACTATTAATTAATATTATTAATAAAAGTTAATATATAAATTTTTTACTTAATTTAAAAAAAACAAGATTATAAACATGTTAAAAAAAATATATTATTATCACGACATTTTCGTGTGCTGTTTTAAGAAATTTGATATTAAAATAAAATAAAAATATCAAAATAAACGTCACTAGCCGGAACTGTAATAATACAAAAAAATATTGTCTAATAATTGAAAAAATATGTAGGTTAATAATTCTCCAGAACCTTAACAATTAAATAATAACCTCATAGAAACAATATTAATAATACAAAATTCCCTTGAAATATTAGCATAAATAATAAAATAATATAATATACACTAATAATAATAATATGTAATAAATATAATAATTATACGCAATTATGATTTTCATATTTTTAACATAAACATCAAATAAAAAGTAGATAGAAAATTTATTTAATTCAATAAGTTTCGTACCACATAATGCTGGTAATACTTGGAGGTTTAATAAATAAAAATCTAACTAAAATTTATTAAATGAGCTTGGCATTATTGATATATGTAATAAAGTAATATTAATAATAATATATGGATGTGATATGGAAGAATGTAGACTATATAATATAATAATAAGATTAGTCAATTTAGCAGCGTTCAAATTTTAGAATGAATATATAGAGATAGAGGATATTAACTCAATAGATAGACATTCCTATCAAATAATAATAATAATATAATATAATAAATATAATAATAATATATAATAATAATGAATATAATATACTGGGCTAGCTAATGAGAGTCTATTAGCGATATGACTCGAACATTATTAAAGATCATAATATAAAAATAATAATAATAATAATAATAGTTTAATGAAGGACTTATATATGTATACGCAATAATGAATGCAGGACAAGTAATAATAAAATATAATAAATAGTAATAAATATCAAATAATAATATGATAATAATAAAATAAATAACAATAAGTAAAATAAAGAGGAGAATATAATATATTTATAGATAAAATAATATCCATAATATATAATAAATAATAAAATATAAGTAATATAATAATAATAATAATATAATATAATATAATAACTAATAATATATAAAATAATAATAATAATATATAATAATAATAAATAATGATAATAAATAGTAAATAATAATAATGATATAATAGTAAATAATAATAATAATAATAATATAATTAATAATATAATAATAATATAATAATAATATAATAATAATATAAAATAATATAATAATAATATAATAATAATTATAATAAAAATAATCAATATTTGATAAAGAAATTAGGTGTTTTAATATATAGCCTAATTATATAATAATCGCAATAATTTTTTAATTAAATAACAATTGACTGATTCAAAATGCTAATAACCAATATATTAATAATGTAATATACAGAACACACTAAAACTAAAGCTAACAGTATTAGTGGGATGAAGAAACTTTCCAAATTCTAATATACTATAATAAGTGGTATTAAAAAATAAAATAATACTATAATAATAATAATAATAATAATATATAATTAATATAAAAATTACCACCGTATATACGATATATAAAATAATAATAATCGTTATAATACTACTAATAATAATAATATAATAATAATAATAATAATAAACTAATCAAATAATATAATAAAATAATTAATTAATAATAATAATAATGAATAATAATAGATAATAATAATAATAATAATAATAATAAAATAATATAATAATATAATATAATAATAACAATAGTAATAATAATAATAATAATAATAATAATATAAGTAATATTATAATAATAATAATAATAATATATAATAAATTATATAATCAATAATAATAACAATAAGAATAATATTATAATAACGAATAATAATTATAATAATATATAATAGTAATAATAATAATAATAATAAAATAATATTAATAATATAATAATAATAATAATAATAATGAATAATAAATATATATAATTATAATAATATATAATAATAAATATGAAAATGATAAATCATAATGAAATAGTAATAATAATAATAGTAATAATAATATATATAAATAATATAAATAATAATATAATAATAATAATAATAATAATAATAATATATAATAATAGTTTAATAGTAATATAAATAATAGTAATATATAAAATAATAATAATCATAATAAATATTAATAATAATAATAAATATAATAATAATATATAATAATTAATAATAATATATAATATAAATAATAAAATAATAATAAATATAATAATATTATAATAATAAAAATAAAATAATAATAATAGTAATTTAATAATAAATAAATAATAATAATAATAATAATATAATAATAATAAATAATAATAATAATATAATAATAATAATAATAATTAATAATAATAAATTAATAATAATAATCAACAATAATAATAATAATAATAATATAATAATAATAATAATAATATAATAATAATAATAAATTTAATATAATAATAATATAATAACAATATAATAATAATATTCATAATAATGAATAATATAATAATAATAATAATAATAATAATAATAATAATATAATAATATTAATAAAATTAATAATAATAATAATAATAATAATATAATAATATTAATAAATAATAATAATAATAATAATAATAAAATAGTATAATAATAATAATTATTAATAATAAATAATATTAATAATAATGAAATAATAATTATGAAAATAAAGGTTTTAAAGAAAAATAAATTCAATACCACAATCAAGTCCAAATTCTAACACCACAAGAAATAAAACTTAGATCTCACTACAAGCCCCCATTGAAACTTTCTTCTATGTTTTTTGAAAGAGCTAGTGGGACTAGACAATTCGTTGAATCATGTGGTAGTAAACCAATTTCACTGTAATAAAAATGGCTGTAATGCCTCTTACATCCGGGTATACCACTAATTCTCTCAAACTCCTGTCTCACAATATGATACAGGCCCAGTAAGAATCTTCGAAACACTTTCCAAAACGAGCATGGAACCCCCAAACCCAATCTCGATATTTCTAATTTTGACATTCTACACCGTGCAGGAAATTTCTTTGAATTGAGGCTGGCTGAGTCCCTCTTAATAAAAAAGCACAAGCCAGTTATCAACATCAAGTGTAATGAAATGGAGAATTTTTTGAACATTTTTTAGGTTTGACCAGATAGAATCTCTTTATTGATATATTTATTATTTAATGATTTTAGATTTACGTTAGTTATAAAAAAAATTTTTGTTACTTTATTTAAATTTAAAATAATACTTTTTTTGTTTTCATCAATTGTTAATTAGTTTGATACTCGTCTCCGATGATGGCCTAAGTGCCAGGCGAATACTGATTAAAAGTTTCAGAAAGTCGGTTTGTTTCCTATTTTATTTCTAGAATAGTCCTTAAGAAAATCAATCATGAAGCGGTTGATACCTTTATGAAATTGGAAAAGGCTTGTAAATCTCATATTAAATTAGAAGCTGATATAAAATTTCTAAAATATTGCTTAGCCAATCAGCTCTTTCCAAATTTCACGAACTTTAAACTTTTTGATGAAACAGCCAAATATGAATCTTATACCCTTGAGTACAAAGCTTTACTTATTAATAGAGAGATAATAATAATTATAATAATAATAATAATAATAATAATAATAATAATAATAATAATAATATAATAATAAATAATAATATAATAATATAATTATAATAATAATAATAATAATAATAATAATAATAATAATAATAATAATAATAATAATAATAATAATAATAATAATAATAATAATATATAGAATAATAATAAAAAAAATTAAATTAATAATAATAATAATAATAATAATAATAATAATAATAATAATAATAATAATAATAATATTTTGTTAATAATTCCACAATATAATAAATCGATGTTATAGCCAAAAAAAATGTAAAATTCAACATATAGAGTGACTTCACAAATATGTCAAAAAGCTCCAAAAAAAGACACAACAGAAAATAATAATAATAATAATAAAAATAATAATAATAATAATAATAATAATAATAATAATAATAATAATATAGTATAAATCTAATAATAATAATAATAATAATAATAATATATAAATATAATAAAATATATAAATAATAATAATAATAATATATTTCTAAAAACTCAATATCAGCATTTATTTTAACATAAGATTTTGTTGGTTTTTCAAGCCTCCTAAATGTATTTCTGTCAACAGAAGAAATTTTCTTTAGTATTATTCCTGGAATAAAATAAAACTATTGATTTAATAACAGTACCAAGCTTTCGTCCGTACACTTCGAACATTTTCAAGGAATAGTTTTATTTTTTATATTTTAACAATTTTGATAATATAAATATTAATTAAACTAATAACAAAAATAAATAAACAAAATTAATAATTTTAAAAGTTAGAAAAGTTAACCTACGTTGACTTTTTGTTATTTAAATATGTTTAAAAAATTAGACATTTCATTATATTTGATGTTTATTACTGGTTTATGTTTCCTTAAGGGCAATGATTCCCCGAGGCGCAATTCATAAAAATCTTTCTTTCTTGCTATGATGGAGAAGCCCTCTTTCATGCTGTTATCGGGATTTTTGTGGTGTTTTTCCTTAATAATGTTGAAATTTTTTACTCGGCTTATACTTATGCTGCGACATTCTCATGTTGAGGTATTCGTTGTGTATCCAATATAAGCGGCGTTACATCCACTTTCCGAACAATTAAATTGGTACAAACGTTACTACTTCACCATCCGAAAAGCGCTTCACGATAGAGAAGCACGAGCTCAGTTTCAATGGCTTATAGTAAGATCTTAATATAAGCTTCTTCCCGTCTTTTGCTTTAATATGTTCTTTCAAAATTATTTTAATTTGTTTTCTTCCTCTTTTTTTCTGAAACTGTCCTTTGTAACTTATTTATAATATAACTAAGAGCTTATCTTTTCATTTTCATTGATTAGTATTGGCGAATAAATTATTTAAAGTGTGCTTTTATAGTTTTCTCTATAATATACTGGGGGAAGTTATTGTTTATCAGATTCCTTTGTTTTCCTTTAATTTCTAAATCAAAAAGGGACTCCAATCAGACGATATCTTAAACGCTCTGTGAACCAAAGTCTTTATGGTAGCAATTTTGTAGTTTAGGGGAGTGAAGGAGTCAAAATTCAAGTATGTTCCTTTTGGATTACATTTCCCTAAAGAAGCTTTTAAAGATCCTTTAAATAACGAATTAAAAGATGCTATTAAATCCTTTAAACATACACAACGTTATAGTTATACAAAGACCTGATAAGGGAGGCGGGGTAGTAGTTATGAATAAAGAAGATTACATTAAAAAGCTAAACACCATCATTAGTGATAAAACAAAATTCACCCCATTCTTAAAAAGTCAAACAGAGGATGTTAAAAAGACCATTAATTGCCTTGCAAGCAAGATCACGGACATTAACATTAAACATAAGTAAGAAAGACATTGATCATACAATAATGGACACTGTATGGCCTACAAAAGGCTTCACAAGGAAACTGAGAACCCAGTCTTAATGGTAGCAATTTTGTAGTTTAGGGGAGTGAAGGAGTCGAAATTCAAGTATGTTCCCTTATCTGTAGATTTAACGTAGACACTTCTATCAATCTTCTATCAACAGATGAATTTTTGGAAAACTAAGCAACATTAATTCTTTCGATGCTAACAAAATTATATCTCTGGGTGTTGAAAGTCTTTTCACGAATGTTCCTATATCTGAAACTTTAAACATAATATTAGAAAATGTTTATCATCAATAAATAAAACCACCCACCCTACTAAATGAAGACATCCTCAAAAGTTTACTTTATATATGTACTACGAAAACACCTTTTAGCTTCAATGGTAAAACATATATTCAAAATAATGGTGTTTCAATGGGATCACCTTTAGGACCAACTTTTGCAGATTTCTACATGTCATCAGTAGAAACCAAAATTTTTAATGAAAACGCCCCATTCAATCCTAATTTTTACATTCGATACGTAGACGACACCTTTGTAATATTTAAACGACCAGAAATGTTCAAGAGTTCAAATCCAAAATAGAAGATCTCAGTGGTTTGAAATTTACTTTGAAAGGGAAAAAATAACTATATAATTTTTAGACATTAACATTAAAAATTAAAGAGGATGGAAAAATTGATAGAAGTGTCTACGGTTAAATCTACAGATAAGGGAACATACTTAAATTTCGACTCCTTCACTCCCCTAAACTAACAAAATTGCTACCATAAAGACTTTGGTTCAACAAGAGCGTTTAGATATCCGTCTGATTTGGACCCTTTTGCATTTAGAAATTAAAAGAAATAACAAAGAATCTGAATAACATAACTCCCCCAGTATATTATAGAGAAAACTATAAAGCACACTTTAATAATTTAATTCGCCAAATACTATCAATGAAAATGAAAAAGAAACTCTTAGTAATTATAAAACTGAAAATATTAGTCAGAAAAAAGAGGAGAAAACAATTAAAATTAATTTTGAAAAAACATATTAAAGCAAAAGACGGGAAGAAAGCTTATATTAAGATCTTACTTTAAGCCAGAAACTGGGCTCGTGCTTCTCTACTCGTGGAGCGCGCGCTTCCGGATGGTGAGAGTAGTAACGTTGTTCCAATTTCAAATGTTCTGAAAGTGGATGTAACGCCGTTTATATTGGATACACAAACGAATACCCTCAACAGGAGAATGTCGCAGCATAAGTATAAGCCGAGTAAATTATTTCAACATTTTAAGGAAGAACACCACAAAAATCCCGATAACAGCAAAAAAGAGGGCTTCATCATAACAAGCAAGAAAGATTTTTATGAATTGCGCCTCGGGGAATCATTGCTCTTAAGGAAACTTAAACCAGTAATAAACATAAAATATATAAATGTTCTAAATTTTTTAACCATTATTTTTAAATAACAAAAAGTCAACGTAGGTAAACTTTTAAAAACTTTTAAAAATAATTAATTTTGGTTTTATTTATTTTTGTTATTAGTTTAAATAAATATTTATATTATCAAAATTATTAAATATAAAATAAAATATTTCCTTTAAAATGTCCGAAGTGTACGGACGAAAGCTTGGTAAGTTATTAAATCATAGTTTTATTTTATTCCAGAATAATACTAAAGAAAATTTCTTCTGTTTTTGACAGAAATACATTTAGGAGGCTTAAAAAAGCAACAAAATTCAATATGTTAATAATTAAAATATAATATAATACATAAATAATAATTAATAATAATAATAATAATAATAATAATAATAATAATAATAATAATAATAATAATAAAATAATAATAATAATATAATATGATAATATAATATAAATATATAATATATTATTATAAATTATATTATAATAATAATTATAATAATATTATAATTATAATTATATTATAATTATATTAAATTATAATTATAATTATAATTATAATTAA
Source organism: Trachelipus rathkii (assembly GCA_015478945.1). Classification (NCBI taxonomy): domain Eukaryota; kingdom Metazoa; phylum Arthropoda; class Malacostraca; order Isopoda; family Trachelipodidae; genus Trachelipus; species Trachelipus rathkii. The sequence goes on from JABUQX010125227.1 coordinate 20,800, forward strand.
ATATAATATATTATATTATAATTATAAGTCTAATTATAATTATAAATAAATAATAATAATAATAATAATGCATTCAGAGTAATAATACTAATAACAATAATAATAATAATAATATAAATAATATAATAATAATATATAAATAATAATATTAATAATAATATAATAATAATATAATAATAATAATAATAATAATATAATAACAATAAGTAAATAATAATATACTAATCTTAAGAGATAATTAAATAATAATGATAAATATTTAATCTAAAAATAAATAAATAACAATTAAATAAAAATCATAGTAAATAAATAATAATAATATAATAATAATAAATAATAAATAATAATAAATAATAATAATAATAATAATAATAATAATAATAATAATAATAAAATAATAATAATATAATAAACAATAAAAATATGATTATATATTATTATTATAATTAAAAAATATATAAAAGAATATTATTAATAATAATAATATAATAATAATAATCAATAATAATAATAATAATAATAATAATAAATAATAATAATAATATAATAATTATAATTATAATTATAATTATAATTATAATTAATTATAATTATTATAATTAAAAATTGTTTATAATTTTAATTTTAAATTTAATTTTAAAGTTTTTATTATAATATAATTCTAAATTATCATTATTTTATGCTGGTTTGGATAATACATTAAATATTATAATGAAAAGTATATACTTAAAAATATTTTTCTTGCTTCAATTCTAAATTTTAATTTTAATTATAATTATAATTATAATATTATAATAATTAATTATAATTAATATTATATTATAATTATAATTTAATTATAATTATAATTAAATTATAAATATATTATAATTATAATTATAATTATAATTATTATTAAAATTATAATTATAATATAATTATAATTATAATTGTAATTGTAATTATAATTATAATAATAATAATAATAAAAATAATAATAATAATAATAATAATAATAATAATTAATAATAATAAATAATAATCGTATTCATACTTCTACAGATAATAATAATAATAATATAAATAATATAATAAATATAAATAATATACAATAATAATAATACAATAAATAAAATAATATAATAATAACAATAACAATAACAATAATAATAATAAATAAAGATAATAAAATAATAATAATAATAAATAATAATAATAATAATAATAATAATAATAATATATAATAATATAATAAATAATAATAATATTATATAATATTATAAACATATAATATAATAATAAAATAATAATAATAATAATATAAAATAATAATAATAATAATAATAATAAATAAATATAATAATAATAATAATAATTAATAAAAACTCAAGATTCAGCATTTATTTTAAACATAAGAATTTTGTTGGTTTTTTTCAAGCTCCTAAATGTTTTCTGTCAACAGAAGAAATTTTTCTTTTTAGTATTATCCTGGAATAAAATAAAACTATTGATTAATAACAGTACAAAGCTTTCGTCCGTACACTTCGGACATTTTCCTTGTCAAAGTTTTTTTTTTTTTATATTTTTACGATTTAAATAATATAAATATCATTTAAACTAATAAAAAAAATAAAAAAACAAATATTAATATTTTAAAAGTTAAGAAAGTAAACCTACGTTGATTTTTTGTTATTTAAAAAAATGTTTAAAAAATTTGAAATTTCATTATATTTAATGTTTATTACTGGTTTATGTTTCCTTAAGAGCAATGATTCCCCGAGGCGCAATTCATAAAAATCTTTCTTTCTTGTTATGATGGAGAAGCCTCTTTTATCTGTTATCGGGATTTTTGTGTGTGTTCTTCCTTATTTGTTTGAAAATATTTTACTGCGGCTTATACTTATGCTGCGACATTCTCATGTTGAGGGTATTCGTTGTGTATCCAATATAAGCGGCGTTACATCCACTTTCAGAACATTGAAATCGGTACACAACGTTGCACTCTCACATCCGAAAGCGGCTTCACGAGTAGAGAAGCGACGAAGCTCAGTTTCAATGGCTTTATATAAGATCTTAATATAGCTTCTTCCCGTCTTTTGCTTTAAATATGTTCTTTCAAAATTAATTTAATTTGTTTTCTTCTCTTTTTTCTGACTAATATTTTCCAGTTTATAATATACTAAGAGCTATCTTTTTCAATTTTTCATTGATTAGTATTGGCGAATAAATTATTAAAGTGTGCTTTATAGTTAACTATAAAGCACACTTTAAATAATTTATTCGCCAATACAAACCAGTAATAAACATAAAATATAATGAAATGTAAATTTTTTAAACATTTTTAAATAACAAAAAGTAAATGTAAGTTAACTTTTCTAAACTTTAAAATTATTATTTTGTTTATTTATTTTTGTTATTAGTTTAAATAATATTTTTATTATAAAATTGTTTAAATATAAAAAATAAAACTATTCCTTGAAAATGTCCGGAAGTGTACGGACGAAACGCCTTGTACTGTTTATCAATCAATAGTTTTATTTTATTCCAGGATATTAAGAAATTTTCTTCTGTAGACAGAAATACATTTAGGAGGCTTGAAAAAGCAACAAAATCTTATGTTAAAATAATAATAATAATAATAATAATAATAATAATAATAATAATAATAATTATAAAAATAATAATAATAAAATAAAAAAAATAATTATAATTAAATATTAATAATAATATAATAATAATAATAATAATATATAATTAATAATAATAATAATTTAATAATAAATAATAATAAATATAAAAAAAAAAAAAAAAAAAAAAAATAATAATATAATATAATAATAATAATAATATATAATAATAATAATAATAATATATAATAATAATAATATATAATAATAATTAATAAATAATAATATAATAATAAAAGTAATAATATTAATAATATTTTTCAACGTCAAATTTTGTCCAAGATTTTTTCCTCAGTTTTTATGAAAAGTTTTTAATAGTTTTGAGAAAGGCAAGAAATTGATAAAGCTTTTTTACTGCTAGATCCTGTTTGTATATATATATATATATATATATATATATAATATATATTATATTATTATATATATATAATATATATATATATATATAATAAATATTATTTTTAATTTATATGTATATATATATATATATATAATATATATATATATATATATATATATATATATATATATATATATATATATATATATATATATATAATATATATATATATATAATATATATATATTATATATATATATATATATATATATATATATATATATATATATATAATACAAACTATGAGGTATGGTGGTATAGGTTAAAAATTTAGTTTTTAAAAACTCTTCACCACTCAGCCATCCTTTAAGTCCTAAAACATGACTGTAAACAAAGATTATAATTTGTCATTGACTTAACCTGAGAAGGTATCACTAAGTTTTCTAAAATGTTTCCCTTCTAGTATAGAAGTTACATGATTTAACAATCAATATTAAGAATGGTCAAAACATGTTCATGGTGCTTTATTGAGAGTAACGTGTGGGCATATAATCTGTGTTTTTGGTGAATCACTTTGCTTAATTACATTTTATTTAATTTATTTATTGTTACTTCTATATAATATATTATTTTTATATGTGTTCTACTCGAAGACTATTTCACTACTAATAAATATCATATATTTTTCCTGGTAAATATTTTATTTTATATAAATGATCAGCTTTAGGTTAGGAAAATGAAGGTAATCCATTGATATATTCAATTACCTCATTAGTCATTCCATGCCAGTATTCCTTCGTATTTCATAGTATTAATTTAATAAAGTAATTCCAAATTCAGGCAAACGTATGTTAAATGTCTTTGCTTAAGAAAATTCACATTTATTTATTAGTATACCGCTATCATGGCACATCGGTAAAATTATTGGTTTATATTATTGAATACGCTGTTTCGAACCCTCGTGTTAATCCTAAGTAGAAACTTACTAGAAAGTAACCCTCCTCAAATAGGCTAATACCCCCTGAGGTGCAATGAGGTGCAATGAGGTGCAAACTCTTATACTAAAGAAAAGTATCCCACTAGTATTGCTCTACCAGTATTTTTAAATATTTCCGTACATTGTCTTTGTTTCCAATTTTCATGTTTCATTAAAATTAAGGAAGAAAAAAAAGAGCAACTTTATCGCAGTCATTATTCGCAATTCAGTTTGTAAAGGAAATATATTGCGTAATAAAAGCATCCTCCAAATAGCATATCTAAGCAATAATATCAATTATGAGTAAATAATATAAAGACTTCCCAACTCATAAAAGTGATGAATTTTTATTTCGTTAGAAGCATTATTTAGTGCTTCCAATTTTCACAATTGCGTAATAATAATAATAATAATAATAATAATAAATGGGGGAAAATTATAATGTTTTCGACATTAAAAAAATAACGATCTATCTACTTCGTTATACGTTATTAATGAAATTGTTTAAATTTGATTAAGTAAACTATGTACAAAGTGTTCATCAATATTGGAAAAGAAGATGCAGGATGTAATTATAAAAATGGCTTGTTTACTTTACAAGCAAATAAATATATATATATATATGTACGCATATATATATATATATATAATATATATGTAATATGTAATAATAATATATATGTATATCTTAATATCTTCATATATATATATATATATATATAATAATATATGTAATAATAATAATAATATATATATATATATATATATGTATATATATATATATATATAAGGCTATTTTTTTTAATAATAATAAAAAAAATATATATATATATATATATATATATATATATATATATATATATATATATATGAATATATTTTAATAATATATATATATAATAATATATAAAATAATATAGATATATATAGATTTATAATATATATATAATAAATATAATATATATAATCATGTATATGTATATATATACACATATATATAAATATAATAATATATATGTACATATATATATATATCTATATATATATATATATATATATATATATATATATATATATATATATATATATATATATATATATATATATATATATATATATATATATATATATATATATATATATATATATATATATATATATATATATATATATATATATTCATATATATATTTATATATATATATATATATATATATATATATATATATATATATATATATATATATATATATATATATATATATATATATATATATATATATATATATATATATATATATATATATATATATATATATAATACAAACTATGAGGTATGGTGTGGTGGGATAGATTTAAAAGTTAGTTTTTATTATCTTCACCACTCAGCCATCCGTGAAGTTAAATTACTTAACAATAAACTTAATATACACCAATTTATCAGAGTACTTTGCAGTTAATTTTAACTAAAAAAATAAATGTGACAATTTCTAATTATTTCTGGCAACAATTTTAATGCGTTGCCAATTTGTCCTTTTTCGGCAGTTGGTTCTTATCGGAAAACCAATACTCTTTTATCTTCGAAATCGGAAAAGAGACACAAAATGAAAGAAAAGAAAATAATTGGAAATTTAAGTCAATAGAAATAAAGAAAACAAAATAAATGGATAAGAATTGCACTAATCAAGGTCTGGTCAATTGGATATCAATGGAATGTTATTTACAATGGTCGTGTGGATTGCAATATGGTTGCCAAATGTCGCCCAAGAACTTTTTTCACTTTTTCTTTACACGAATTTAGATAATTTTTCTTCCGCATTTTAAAGTTTCTCCTTTAACAATTTTTCTTAATGAATCATATAAACTAACAAATTTCTAAGTACTTATTTATTTAATTTTCTAAATAATAATAATAATAATAATAATAATAATAATAATAATAATAATAATAATAATAATAATAATAATAATAATAATAATAATAATAATAATAATAATAATAATAATAATAATAATAATAATAATAATAATAATAATAATAATAATAATAATTACAACCATAGCCATAATCAAAATTACAATTACAGTCACAAACACACACAATTACAATCACAATCATAAAAATAACCATAATCGCAACTATAATTACAATCATAATAACAACCACAGATACAATTACAATTACCATTACAGTTACAATCACAATTACAGCTATAACCATAATTGATCAGGCAACAAAAAAATAATTTTGGAATGTGTCCTTAACTTCATTAGTGTAACCTTACTAATTTTGGTGTGAGTAAAACGAATATGAAAAAAAAAATATATAAATAAATATTAGCTCTAGTTTCTGTGATATATAATAGGTGGAAATATGTTATTTTAAAGGATTAAGAGAAAACGTTACATTTTAATTACATATGCCATTATTACACACATACACACACACACACACATATATATATATATATATATATATATATATATATATATATATATATATATATATATATATATATATATATATATATATATATATATATATATATATATATATATATATATGCTGCTATACTCTGCTATAGCCAGCATCCCGAAGAGTCCAGGCATGTAACTAGAAAACTATAACATCTACAGGAAAATAAACAACATTTTTGATTTCAGCATGTAATTCATAACTTAAAAAAAAATTATTTTATTCTAATATTTATTAACAACTCCTTATATATTAGTAAAAATCTTAGACTTGAAAAAGTGCACGCTTGAAACCTCCATTAGTCTCGAGGAAAAAGTTGCCAAATAGCACTTTTTTACGCTTTGGAGAAAATATTATTTTTCTTTATATCCTTTTAGGGGTTCAGGTGACGGAGAGAGGGACAGAGGGGGAAGAAGTCCCCCCGTCGTCCTAGGCCGAGAAGCCCCGACTCTATCCATCGTTCTTGTTTATCCGTGGTATTCGTCCGTTTAAAAAAATCAACATTTGGCACCTTTATTGTGCTCCAGTCTGTAAGCGGCATCTTCAAAATCTCAAAAAACTAATTTTTCAACATTTTTAACAATTTTAATTTTTAAAGCGTTATTTTTTTTTTATTTGTTTTCGGAGTAAAAATGTCTCCTGATTAATAAAATGATATTTATTTTCGTGTACCTGTTATAGTTTTCTACTTACATGCCTGAACTATTCGGGATACTGACCTATATATATATATATATATATATATATATATATATATATATATATATATATATATATATATATATATATAACTATATATATATATATATATATGCTGTGTGCTGTGTATGTATTGTTTGTTTTAAATAATGTAATATGTAATATGTAATATGTAATATATGTAATGTTGTATGTAATAATAATATATGTATGTAATAATAATAATGTAATATATATGTATGTATATGTAATAATAATATATAATTTAATAATATAATATAATAATAATATAATATATATAATAATAATATATAATAATAATATATATGTAATAATATTAATAATAATATAATTTTTGCAATAATATAATAATAATAATAATATATATATATATATATATAATAATATAATAATAATAATAATATATATAATAATAATATGTAACACAATAATAATAATAATAATAATAATAACTCAAATTATAATAATAATAATAATAATAATAATATGTATGTATATATATAATATAATATATGTATGTATATATGTATATATGTATATATATATATATATATATAATATAAGTAATATTATATGTATATGTATATGTATGTATATATATATATATGTATATAATATGTATATATGTACTATATATATATAATAATAATAATATATATATAATAATAATATATATATGTTTATAATATATATATAATAATAATAATAATAATAATAATAATAATAATATGTAATATTTAATATAATATAATAATATGTAATAATAATATAATAATAATATAATAATATAATTTAATATATATATAATAATATGTAATAATAATAATAATAATATGTATAATAATAATAATATATGTATATGTAATAATAATATAATAATAATATCGATAATAATATGTATGTATTATGTATATATGTGTATGTATGTATGTGTAATGTATGTATGTATGTAATATGTAATAATATGTAATATATGTTTATGTTTGTTTATGTAATAATAATATGTAATAATAATAATAATATGTAATAATATAATAATAATATAATAATAATAATAATAATATGTATATATGTAATAATAATATATATAATAATAATAATAATGTAATGTAATAATATATAATAATAATATATATGTTATATTTAATAATATGTATGTATATATATTAATAATAATAATAATAATAATATGTAATAATAATAATATGTAATAATAATAATAATAATATATAATATATATGTAATATGTTTAATAATAATAATAATAATAATAATATAATAATAATATGTATATGTATATAATAATAATATGTAATATGTATGTATATGTATATATATGTATATATCAGCATATAGATATGTATGTATGTATGTAATAATAATATGTAATAATAATAATATATGTATATGTAATAATAATATGTATATGTAATAATATATATAATATATATATATGTAATATATATATATGATACATTTATAATAATATGTAATAATAATGTATATATAATAATAATAATATGTATAATAATATGTAATAATAATAATAATAATAATAATATAATAATAATATATATATATAATATAATAATAATATAAATAATAGTAATAATATAATAATATGTAATAATAATATATAATATATATATATATAATAATAATAATATGTATGTAATAATAATAATAATAATATATGTAATAATAATAATAATATAATATATATGTTTAAATAATAATAATAATAATAATAATATGTAATAATAATATCAATAATAATAATAATAATAATATATATATATATATATATATATATATATATATATATATATATATATATATATATATATATTTATATTATTATATTTCCTGAAATAAGGCAATACACACAGAGGTGTAAACTCTTATATTAGCAAAATTTATCCCACTAGAACAGCTCTACCAGTATGTTTAAATATTTCCGTACATTGTCTTTGTTTCAATTTTCTTGTTTCATTAAATAAGGAAGAAAAAAAAGAGCAAGTTTATCAGTCATTATTCGCAATTCAGTTTGTAAAGGAAATATATTGCGTAATAAAGCATCATCAAATAGCATATCTAAGCAATAATATCAATTATGAGTAAATAATATAAAGACTTCACAACTCATAAAAGTGATGAATTTTTATTTCGTTAGAAGTGTTATTTAGTGCTTC
>JABUQX010125228.1:5000-22339 GCA_015478945.1 Trachelipus rathkii
AAAAAACGTACGTATAAATTTATGTTTAATTGTAATTATTGGAAAATTTTATTAGAGATCATAGTTTAGTAAGTTAAATATGTTGTTTTTTAAAACAGGTTTCACAACTATGAAACTTATTATTGTGATATAATATAAAACTAAAATATTGAAAATATTTCATTAATATAAAACTGATCCATTATAATCCCGGCCCTATTTATGAAATCTTTAATAATTGGCTTATATCATAGTCATTTTGAAAATATGCATTTGAATGAAATCAATACATTTATTTTTCAAAAATGCCTTATGATATATATATGAGAAAATCCCGCATACAAATACTTCAATTATATAAAATTACCAAATAATTAAAATTATTAGTAATTTTATAAGGAATAAATTACGTACTTTATATTAAATAGAGTGTTAGTAAAACTTTGTAATGTTAGAATAAATTTAAGTAAAAAGCGTAATTTTATGAGAGTTAACTAATCTCATTATAATATTAAAAACAAGGTTTTATCATCTTATCTCATATCTTAATGAACATATATGAAGCTCTTTATTGATGTTTTATATTAAATAAATAATAATTGTTGTTACATTCTATCAGCAGTTTTATAATCTTTCAATTAACTATTTCATATCATTATTCTGGCACTTTCACTCTATTCTTCATACGTATTAACTAATTGTGATTATGATTTTTGAAAAGTGACTTTTTCACGTTGATAACACATGTTAAAATGGAAATATATTCTTACAAAACAGACAATAGCATTGGGGCTTATCAAGACCAAAAGTTAAAAGTTAACGACCAATATCTGACATAGGAGTTCTAAATAAATCGTAATATTGTTTATCTAAAAATGTTGAATGATTGATAATGGACGGGATAGGACTTCGATCCTCCCACTTTTTAGACATTGTATCCATGTTTAATTTGATAGAAATGTGGAAATATTTTTTGGTGGCAATATAAATAGACTCTTATTTTTATTTAGAGAATAATAATTTTAGTTATTTTATTTTTTTAATATAATGATAGTTTCTGTGATCCCTACATAACTTAATCAAGGGAATAATTATTATTTGGATTGGTATTATCATAAACATATATAATTTATTTGGAATTTTTTCATTCTTTAAAAACCGTCATAATTTAAGACTAACCTATAAAACTATAATAAATTAGTTATTTTTTATTTCCTGGCTTTGACATTATGTATTTATCAATATAAACACATTATTATTTTTTTTAGTCCAAATCCAAACATTAACGGTGGATATAATAATAATACTAATTTTAATAATTAACCAAAATATTATTTCAAAATATTGATTGAATATATTATATAGAAAACTCATAATAATAATAATATCAATTCTGGATCCTTTCCGAATAAAGAATTTAGAAAAGTAGGAAAAAATGAGTAATAATATATTTAAGGAAGTGGAAATATTCCGAATATTAAAACAGGTTTTAACACATAATTATTGATTATAATATTGGTATTATATATAAAAACAAATATTGAGATATCATTAATTAAAAAACTCAACTTTAAGACACCTAAAACATTTAATAAATTCTCTTTCCTGCTTTTTTAGAAATTGCTTTTCAATGCATGCAGCTCTCATTTTTTTCAAAATGCTGAAATCCGTTAAAAATCATTTTAAGAATTTCCAATAAGTTTCATGAAATGTTGAAATTTATGAAGAATCGTACTTTTAAGAGTGCTAATTTGTAATGTGATAAATTAAGAAAAAGCGTGATGTTAGTAAAATGTTAAAAGTTTTTATTTATAAACAGGTCTTTCCAAACTAATGAAATATGTGGTATATAAAACAAATATTGAATTTCATTAAAAAACGCAAAATTTAAGACACCTAAAACTCTTGATATTAATCACTTTTTCTAGATTCCCTAATAAATCAATGAAACATCATTATTTTTTCAAATGCTGAAAATACGTTAAAAACTTATGTTTTTTAGAATTTACAAATAATTTCAAATGTTGAAATTTAGGAAAAATCGTACTTTTAAGAGTTCTAAATTTGTAATGTGAAAATTTAAGAAAAAGCGTAATTTTAGAAGTTATAGTTTTTTATTAAAGACGAGGTGTTTCTACAACTAATGAAATAATTGGTATATAAAACAAATATTTGGACAAATTTCATTAAAAAAACGTCAATTAAGACACCGTAATGAACCAATTACTACAATTCTCGTTTCTGCTGCTTTTTGAAAATTGCTTTTCATGCACACACATTAATTTTTACAAAATTATAAAATAATTATTCTAAAAAATCAAATTTAAGAATAAGCAATATCTTCAAACTTTATGAGATTTTTTTAATTGTACTTTAGAAGTTTCTAAATGTAAAGTGAAAATTTAAGAAAAAGGTAATTTTAGGGTTAATTTTTTGTTATTAAAACAGGTGTTTCACAACTATGAAATATTTGGTATATAAACAAATATTGAAATTTCATTAAAAAACGTCAATTTAAGAACATCTAAACTATTTCATAAATTCACTTCTTCACGCTTTATTGATATGCCTATGTACATTTCAAGTTAGTGAATACACATATACTTTTTTCAGTATTTTAACTGTAAAATAATATATATACCTTTAATAAAACTCACTAATTATTTAAGATTATCTATCAAAATAATTACTATAAATTATTGAACTTTATAGGAATATAATATCTGATACTTTATATGTTTAAAGAGTTTCTAATTTTGTTAATCAAAGAATAATTTAAGAAAACAGTTAAAATAAATTTTAAATTTAAGAAGTAAATTAATTCGGTTATATTATATAATAATAACACTTAGAAAAACTTTTCCAATTCATACTATTGTAATAGGTTTTTATATATGTAATATTTTTATGTATATTTTAAATTTCAAATTTATTAAAATAGTCAATTTATATGAAACGTTAAATAACAATGTATAAATCAATATATCCCTATTTTACTGTGAGTCTTTATTGGGAAAATTTGTACTTTTCAAATGCAACACATTTGATTTTCTCAACTGCTGAAAATACCGTTAAAAACTCACTTTTATGAATTACTATAATTTCAAAGTTGAAAATTTAGGAAATCGTTAAATTTTAGAGTGTATTTAATTTCTTATTCTGGCCATTTTAAGGAAAAACGTAATCCCTCTAGAGTTAAATCTAATATAATTTTAAGTAATCTCAGTGTTTACCTAATGCATAATTAGTGGTAATTTAGGTTATATATAATATATATAAAACAAATATGTACGTAGAACTTTGGTATATATCATTTTAAATAAACTGATATCCATTTAAGACACTAAATATTATTAATAAAATTTCACGTCTCCAGCTTTTTGAGATTGCATTTTCAATGAAACACATTATTCTGTTTCAAATTGCACTATTAAGAATCGTACGTAAAACTATTATACATTATTAAGATTTACCAATATAATTTCAAATGTTGAAATTAATTATTTAATAAGATCGTACTTTTTTAAATGAATGAGTATTATAATATAATATTTTGTTATAATTTTAGTGGTTTATAATAAAAAATAAGTACGTATAATTTTTAGACGGAAAGGTTCGAATCACTAATATCTATTCTTCATTGCTATGTCTCTGTTAAAAAGCCTTAGTCTCAATGAGACTTAAATACATTATTGAACTTAATTGGTATGAAACGATCATAAAACAAACCTTTTTAACAAATGGGTCAATTTAATTTTCGGACTATATAAAAAAACCATAGAATTCTCTGTGATTTTTTTTACAACTCACACAACAAACTTAAATGCATTCATCTTAAGTAACCATATTATTCTGGATCAACGATATACTATATTTTGCAAACATTGGATTTATAGAAATTAAATCTCTAATATATCATAGATAAAAAGGTAATAAAAATACTCTGACCGATTATCACCCTAAATGCATAAATATCTTTTCAGGAAAAATACATTGCATATCGGGCATTGTAAATATAAAGTTGCGCATTTAACAATTGCAAATTTTTCAGGAAAAATCGGTAGTTTTTAAGGGCACGTATATTATCTTAAGGATTCTGTCGAATAGATTTGTGTAAATAGTTAGTTTTATGGACTAACCAGTATAAATTTTTGTAGATACATAGGTGACATTTTTGGGCTATCTGTTTATCTACAGAGTTTTTTTGCCCATAGACTACGCTACATTCTCTGTTATATTGATTAATTAACAATATGGGAGAAGAACAACAATACATATTAATTTTGCGAAATATGTTATTATAAATTTAGTTATTTACAGATGTATTATGAACTAACCTCCATAAAACTATATTTAAATAAATAATTTACTCATTTTTGCTTTTGGAAAATAATAGATTTTCAAATAGAAACATCATTATTTATTTTATATTACAAAATGCTACACTACATAAACATTTTACATCCTTCTAATTTATTAAAAAGATTTAACCAAAATTAATTTAAAATGTTATGATAGTTAGGAAAAATCGGGTACTTTTTAAAGAGTTCTATAAAGTAATTCTATGTGTTAGGGGGTATGAAAATTAAATATGCTAACAGACTAGGGTAATCTTTTATGAAGGTTTAATAAGATAAATTTTTTTAATATAGGATTATCATGCAAGAGAAGAAGTAGAGAGCAATAATTTGAGAGGATAGAGAGGAGTATGTAGAGAACGAGAGAGCATGAGAGAGACGGAGCAGCGAAAGTAGTTATATAAGAATTGCTGAAAAGGAAGTACCGCGTCTGATACAGAAAATTGAAATACACACTAAACTATTAATAAAAGTTATTTCATTATTATTGGATTTTTTATTTGAATATTTGTTTCCAAACTATATATTCTCAATATTTATTTATATTTTCAAAAAAAATGCTTATAGGGGGAAATAAATCCCGGTTAAAATTAAGTATTTAAAGGTTTCACATCTTGATTAATTTATCATAATAAATGGTTATAATAAATTTAGGGTGAATAAATGATCTATATACTCCTTATTAATTATAAAGGGGTTTATATATAAAATATTTGTAGTATGAAAATTAGTTAAGGATAAAGCTTAATTATTTGTAGAGAATATATAGTATAAAATAATTATATTTTTATTACTAACAAGGTTATTTACACAACGATTAACTCATTTATATATGGTTAATTATATAAAACACAAATATTATTAGAATAAGATTATTTAATTATAATATATAAAACCGTTCAAGTTTAGAGATTGATATGAGGTAGACGATCCACTATAAAAGAAAACTCTATGCTTATGTATATTGTTAACACTATTAGCACGATTGTCTTTTTCGTGAGGTACATATTTAACCTTGTATGAATAATCGCAACTACTTCCAACTAACTAAGAAAAGGGAAGCGGAAGATTCAAGATTTTTCTAATATATAAATTGCATGAAAGATAACCGGTAAAGAGGAAACACACTGTATTTTATGAGTCCTGAAGGACGAATTTGTACAAAAATCATATTTAAATTTGGGGTTGGAAAATTTTAGGGAAAAATCGTCCTTTTAATGAGGTTTTTTAAATTTGTAACTGTTGGAAAATTTAATGAAAAAGCGTAATTTTAGAAAGTTAAAATTCTTTTTTATTAAAAAGGTTTTTCATTCACAAAAACCCTTTAACCATGCCTTGATACAATATTTTTAAATTTCAATTTAAAACAAAAATTATATTGTTAAGACACCTAAAACAATTAATATAATTTTCTCTTTTTGCTGTTTTTGAAAAATTTCTTTCAATGCAGACATCATTTTTTTTAAAATGCTGGAAGAATACCGTTATAAAAACTCAAGTTTTTTAAAGAATTTAGTCACTGAATTAGAACTGTTGGATTTTCGGCCACAGGCGGACTTTTAAAGAGTTCGTTAAATATGGTAATGTGAAATGTTTAAGAAGAGCGTCAATTTTTGAAAAGTTAAATTTTTTTATTACAACAGGTTTTCACAACTAGTGAAATATTTTGGTATAAAAGAACAAATATTGAAATTTCAAGTAAAAAACGTCAATTAAGACATTAAAATTATTAATAAATTCACTTCTTCAGCTTTTTTGAATTGCATTCAATGAAAGCATCTTATATTTTTCTATGCTGAAATATTACCGTTTCATAACTCGAAATAACTCAATTTTAAGATTTACTCAAATATTTCAAATGTTGAAATTGTAGGTAAAATCGTACTTTTTCGGGGTTCTAAATTCCCCATGCTGAAAATTTAAGAAAATCGGCAGTATTAAGTAAGTTTAATTTATTTTTATTAAAAGAGCCTCTTTCAGCAACTATAAATATTTTGGTAATAATTACACTACGAATCTTGAAATTTCATTAAAAATCGTCAATCTAAGAAAGACACTGAAAACAATTAATAAATTCTCGTTTTCTGCTTTTTTAAAATTTTTTATTTAGATGAAACACATTATTTTTTCAAAAGCTGACATTACCGTGGGATTTCGAACTTAAGAACTTACCAAATAATTTCAAATGTGAAATTGTATTTAAGGACATTTTATATAAGAGTTCTAAATTTGAAATGTGAAAGTTTAAGAAAAAGCGTTTATTTTAGAAGTTTATGAAATTTTTTCTTAAAACAGGTTTTCACAAGCTAATAAGATATTTGGTATATAAACATAATTTGAATGTCATTAAAACGTCTAATTTAAGACATCAATAACTATTTAAATCAAATTCTTTCAGTTATTAAATTGCATTTCATGAAACACATTTTTTTTCAAATGCTGATAAACTGATGTGCATCATTTTTTAAGATTTACCAAATATTCAAATGTTGAAATTATAAACGTACTTCTGAATGTTACTTAACTTTGTAATAGTGAACAATTTAAGAAAAAGCGTAATTTTTAAGTACGTTAATGATTTTTTTATTAAAACTAGGTTTTCACTAACTAATCGAATTTTGGTTATAATAAAAACAAATATTGAAATTTCATTTAATGTCGCAAATTTGAAGACACCTATACTTATTAATTAAATTTCGGGAGGGGCTGCGTACGAAATTTCGAATCTCATATGTATAACACATTATTTTTTTTCAATGCTGAAACTATTAAAAAATCTAATTTTAAGAATTACAAATAATGTTCAATGTTTTTGAAATTTAGGAAAATGCGTATACTTTTTAAGAGTTCTAAAGTTTTTAATGTGGAAATTTTAAGACAAGCTAAATTTCATGAGTTATATTTTTATTAAAACAGGTTTTCACACAACTAATGAAATATTGTGTATATAAAAAATCAATTATTGAAATTTTCATTAAAAAAACGTCAATTTCAAGAATCGCTTAAATACAATTAATGAATTCTCTTTCTCGCTTTTTGAAATGTGATTTTTCCATGCACACAATTATTTTTTTCACAATGCTGAACATCAAACGGTTAATAACTCAAATTTTTAGAATTTCCCACATAAATTCAATATGTGAATTTTATGAAAAATCGTCACTTTTAAGAGTTCCTAATATTTGTAATGTGTGAAAATTTAAACAAAGCGTATTTTAGAAAAGATTAAAATTTTTTATTTAAAACAGTTTCAAAAACTGTGTGTCGAACTATCAGTTCATGAAGCTTCTAACTCTATACTTGAAAATAGGTCTTCATTTCATTACTCTCGTGTATATCTCATTCAATAAATACTTTTTTTTCTGAATGCCTGAAAGGACGTGAAAAGTAGTTTTTTTTAATGATTTACAAAATAATTTCAAATGTTGCACTTTAGGAAAAATCGTACTTTTAAAGAGTTTATAATTTGTAATGTGAAACTTTAAGAAAAAGCGTATTACGAAGTTAAGTATTTTTATTAAAAAAAGGGTTAGTTACACAACAATGGAAAATTTTGGTATATTAAAAGATACAGAGATATTGAAAATTTATTTAGAAAGACGTCAATTTAAGACACCTAAAACAATTAATCAATTAACTCGTTTTTCTGCTTTTTGAATTGCATTTCTTTCAATGTCACACATTATTTTTTCAAATGCTGAAATGACCGTTAATAAAGCTCAATTTTAAGAATTACCAAATAATTTCAAATTGTTCAAATTTAGGAAAAATCGTACTTTTAAGAGTTCTAAATTTGTAATGTAGAAAATTTAAGAAAAGTTGAAATTTTGGAAGTTTAATTTTTTCTAACAAATAAGCACAGACTTCACTAATTAATTGAACGGTAATTTGGTATAATAAAAACAATATTGAAATTTCATTCAAAAAATACGTCAATTTAATGACATCTAAACTATTACTAAATGAATTCTCAGCTTATAAAGTCGACTCACTTATAAATAATATACATTAACAAATGGGGATATTAAAATACTTCAATTTTAAGTTCCATCCAAGATAATTTCAAATTTTTGAAATTATAGGAAACAAAGTCGCCTACATTAAGTTCTAAATTTGTAATAAGAAAATTTAAGAAAAGCCGTAAATTTAAAAAGTTTAATAAGTTTTTTATTAAAACTGGTTTTCCCAACTAATAATATTTGGTGTATAAAAACGAATATTGAAATTTCAGTTAAAAACGTCAATTTAAGACACCGTAAAAACAATTAATAAATTCCTGTTTCTTTTTACCAATCCAGATGACCGAACATTATCATGTATGTTTTTTTCAAATGCTGTAAGAATCACCGTTAAACAACTCAATTTTAAAGAATTGATCCGAAATAATTCAAATCGTTGAAATTTTAGGAAAAATCGTACTTTTTAGAGTCTCTAAATTTGTAATGGTGAAATTAAGTAAAATAGCGTAATTTGTTTGAGAATGTTAGAATTTTTTATTAATACATGTTTTTCACAACTAAGGAAATATTGGGTTATTATAAGAAAAAATAATTGGAGAATCAATCAAAACGTCAATTTAAGACATCTAAATTTATTATAAAATTCACTTATCTCAGCTTTTTGTGAAATGGACATTTCAATGAGAAGGACTTATTGATTTTTCAAATGCTAAATCGTTAAAAACTCAATTTTAAGATTTTTCACCCCAAAATATTTCAATTCCTCTACCTGTCTCAGTACAGATCTCCTGTACTTTTAAAGAGTCTACCATTAATTTGTAACATGTAAAACTTTAAAAGAAGCGTAAATTAGAAGTTATAATTTTTTATTAAACAGGTTTTCAAATCTGATGAAATCTTTTGGGTATATAAAAACAAATTTGGAAATTTCATTAAAAAACGTCAATTTAAGACACCTAAACTATTAAATAAATGCGTTTTTCTGCTTTTTTTGTACATTGCATTTCAATGATAACAACATTATTTTTTCAAACTGCTGAAAATCCCGTAAAAAACTCAATTTGTTAAAATTACCAAATATATTCAAATGTTGAAATTTAGGAAAAATCTGACTTTTAAGAGTTCTAAATTTTGTTATGTGAAACATTTCTAGTAAATGAGCTAAATTTTTAAACGTTAAATTTTATAATTAAAAATTTTCACAACAATTCAAATATTTGGACAAAAAAAATCATATTCTGAAATGGGAGGAAAAAAGCGTCAATTTTAGACACTAGAAACTATTTAATAAATTCACCTTCTGCTTTTTTGAAATATGCATTCTGCAATGAAACACATATTTTTTCCAAAATGCTTGTAAAATTACGTTTAAAACTCTATTCTTGAAGATTGTTACTCAAATATTTAAATGTGAAGTTTATGGAAAACGATACTTTTTCGAAGAGTTTCTAAATTTGTAAATGGGATAACATTTTAAGCAAAAGCGATTTTAGAAGTTAAAATTTTTTATTAAAAACAGTTTTTCTGCAAACTAAAGAAATTTTTTTATATTTAAAATCAAATTTGAATATATCGATAAATCGGCATACTAATTACCCCTTTGAGAACTTATTATTATATTCACTGTTCTTGCTTTTGAATAGCATTCTAATGAGATACCATTATTTTCAATATTGTTCTTTATAATAATTCCCGTTTAATATATTCTCAATTTTTAGATTTACTAAATCTATCATATTATGTTGAAATTTTATGGAAAATATCGTTACTTTATTTATTTGTAAATAATTTTGTTAATATGTGAAAATTATAAATAAAAAATTTAGAAGTTTTAATTTTTTTATTTATAACAGGTTTTCACAACTTAATTTGGTTGTTGGTATTATAATATTAATCAATATATATTTTGATCAATTTCATGTATCAACCTTAAAATATTTAATTGTATCATTTTAAAACTATTAATCAGAATTCAAATTTCTTGCTTTTGAAATATCAAGTTTCAAGAAAAGTCTATTTTTCAAGCTCGAAAATTAACGTTGAAGCGAAAGTTTGAGAAATAGAAAGAATGAATAAATTTGAAATTGGTAGGAAAATTAAGAGATATGAAAAGCTTTGTGAAATTTAAAGAAAAATATCTACAGAGGTTAAAATAAATTTCTATTCCTCAGCGGTTTTATATAATTAACAGCAGAGGGTTCAGTAAAACAAATCACTTAAATTAACTAAAAAACGTCAATTTAAGAACCTAAAACTATTAATAATAAATTTCCTTTTCTGCTTTTTGAAATTGCTTTTCAATGCAACAGATTATTTTTTCAAATGCTATAAATACCGTTAAAAATTCATTTTAGAATTTACCTGAAATAATTTCAAAATGTTCGAAATTTAGGAGAAAATCAGTGACCTTTTCAAGCAGTTCTAAAAAATTTGTAATGTGTAAATTTAAGAAAAGCCTTCGATAAGAAAGTTTAGATTTTTTAATTAAACAGGTTTTTCACAACTAATTTCAAATAGTTTGGTATATAAAACAAATATTGAAATTTCATTAAAAACTCAATTTAGAGACATATAAAATTTATTGAATAACATTCCGAACTCTCAGCTTTTGTTGAAATTCATTTCAATGAACGACATTATTTTTTTTCAAATGCTGAAAATACTCTTATAAAACTAATTTTATAGATTTACCTTTAATTATTCCAAATGTTGAAATTTAGGAAAAAACGTACTTTTAAGAGTTTATTATTACCAAAATGGTTGAAAATATTTAATCGATGTTTGTAATTGTTAAGAAAGTTAATTTTTTGTTATTAAATATCCTTTGTTTCATAACTAGTGAATCATTTGGTATATATAAAAACGAATATTGAATTTTCATTAAAAAACGTCATTTTAAAACGACACGTAAAACAATTAATACATTCTCTCTTTTCTGCTTTTTTTAAATTGCATTTCTGTGAAACACATTATTTTTTCAAATGCCTGAAAATACCGTTAAACTTCATATTTAAGATTTTAACCAAATAATTTCAAAAATGTTGATTAATTATGGAAAAATCGTACTTTTATAGAGTCTATCTAAATTTGTAATGTGAACAATTAAGAAAACCGAAGTTTTTAAGAAGTTAATTTTTTTATTAAAAACAGGTTTTCAAACTATAATGAGATATTTGTCATAATAAAGACAATAGTATTGACATAATAATTTTCACTTTCAATAAACGTCATTTAAGAAATCATCTAAACTTAATTATATATTCTAACATTTCACTATTTGAATTGCATTTCATATCAAACACATTTATTTTTTCAAATAGTGCCTGAAAATGACGCGGTTAAAATCGAATTTTAAGAATGATCTAAGTAATTTCAAATGTTGAAATTTAGGAAAAATCGTTACTTTTAAGAGTTCTAAATTTGTAAGTGAAAATTTAAGAACAAAGCGTAATTTTAGAATAAAGTTTTTTATTAAAACAGGTTTTCACAAACTAATGAAATATTGGTATATAACAACAAATTATTTGGAAATTGTCATTAAAAAAACGCTCAATGTTAAGACACCTTAAAACAATTAATTAATTCCTCTTTTCCTGCTTTTTGAAATTGCCTTTTCAATGCTAACAACATTTATTTTTTCAAAATGCTGAAAATCCGTTAAATAACTAATTTAAGAATTACCAAATAAATTAAATGTTGAAATTTAGAATAATCGTACTTTTAAAGTCTATAATTTGTTAATGTGAAATGTCATATCTAAAATATTTCAAAGGTAAGTTAGGTTAATAATTTTTATTAAAACAGGTTTTTTCACAACTAATGACATATTTGGTATATAAAACAAATATTGAAGATTTCAATAAAGAAACGTCAATTAAGACCTAAAACTATTAATAAATCACTTTTCCTGCTTTTTTGAAATTGGCATTTCAATGAAAACACATTATTTTTTCAGAATGCTGAAAATTACGTTAAAGACTGCAGATTTTTTAAGATTACCAATATCTCTCAAATGTTGCGAAATTAGTACTTTAAGAGTTCTTAAATTGTAATGGGAAAATTTAAGTAAAAGCGTTTTTAGAAGTTAAAATTTTTATTATAAACAGGTTTTCACAACTAGCGAATACTTTGTATATAAAAACAAATATTCGGAAATCTACATGTAAAAAATCGTTCAAATTTAAATGTGCAAAATGTACTTAATAAATTTCTTTTCCCTGCTTTTTGAAATTGCATTTATGC
Source organism: Trachelipus rathkii (assembly GCA_015478945.1). Taxonomy (NCBI): domain Eukaryota; kingdom Metazoa; phylum Arthropoda; class Malacostraca; order Isopoda; family Trachelipodidae; genus Trachelipus; species Trachelipus rathkii. Next base: position 17,539 of record JABUQX010125228.1, read on the forward strand.
CAAACAGCATTCCTTTTTTTCCAAATGCTGAAATAACAGTTATACAAACTCAATTTAAGATTAATCCAAATAAGTTTTCAAAATGTGAAATTTAGAAAATCTGTACTTTTAAGAATGTTCTAAAATTTGTCAGATGTGAATAATTTAAGATCAAGCGTAAATTTTAGATTATTTTTTATTAAAACAGTGTTTCACAACTAATGAAATATTTGGTAAGTAAAAACAAATATTGAAATTTCATTATAACAAGGTAATAAGACAACTAAACTATTAATAAATTCGCTTTTCTGCTTTTTTGAAAATTGCATTTCTAATGAAACACACTATTTTTCAAATGCTGATAATCCCGTAAAAACTCAAATTTAAAAGAATTACCAAATATTTCAAATGTTGAAAATTTAGGAAAAATCGTACTTTTTAAGAGGTTCTAAATTTTAATGTGAAATTTTTAATGAAAAGGTAATTTTAGAGTTAAATTTTAATTAAGAACAGGTTTTTCACAACTAATGAAACATTTGGTATATTAAAACAAATATTGAATTTTCATTAAAAACGTCAATTTTAAGACACCTAAAACAAATAAATTCACTTTTCTTGCTTTTTGAAATTGCTTTTCAATGCATCACTTTATTTTTTTCAAATGCTGAATATACCGTTAAATAACTCAATTTTAAGATTACTAAATTATTCTCAACATTGTGAAATTTAGGAAACAATCGTACATTTAAGAGTCTACATTTGTTAAGTGAAAATTTTAAAGAAAAAGCGTGCAATTTGGAAGAGTTAAATTTTTTTCACTTAAAAACTAGGTTTCACAACTAATAAATATTTGGTATAACAAATATTGCATTTTAATTAAAACCGTCAATTTTAAGCCTTCTTTTGGTGAACAATAAATCATACGTCGTGTGATAAAAGTTGAATTAAAAGTTCTTCACGACTTTTTTTTTCAAAGCTAAAAATATCGTTAAAATTCAATTTTAAGATGCTACCAAATGATATCAATGTTTTAAAACTGTTTGGAGAAAATCCTTTTAATGAGTTCTATAATTTGTAATGTGAAAATTTAAGAAAAAGGCGTAATTTTAGAAGTTAAAATTTTTTATTCAAACAGGCTTTGTCACATCGTATGAATACTTTGTATAAGGTAAATAACATAATATTGATATTGTTCATTAACAATCGTCATAATTTAAGACACCAAAACTATTATAACATTCGGTTTTCTCTTCTTGCTTTTGAAATTGGCATTTCAATGAACACATGTATTTTTTTCAATGCTGAAATATCTCCGTAAAAAACTCAATTTAAGAATTTACCAAATAATTTCAATATGTTTGAGATTTAGAAAAAATCGTACTTTAGAGTTCTAAATTTGTAATGTTAAAATTTTAAGAAAGCGTAATTTAGAAGTTAAAGTATTTTTTATTAAAACGAGGGTTTTCACAACTAAGAACATATGTGTGTGGTATATATAATAAGCGAAATATTGAAATTTCATTAAAACGTCAATTTAAGACTCTAAAACTATTAATAAATTCACTTTTCTGCTTTTTGAATAGCATTTTCAATGAAACACATTATTTTTTTTCAAATATGATGAAATTACCGTTAAAAACTCAATTTTAAGATTTAAAATAATTCTAAATGTTGAAGATTTAGGAAAAATCGAACTTTTAAGAGTTCTAATTTTGTTAATGTTAATTGTAAGCAAAAATTTTAAATTTTTAGAAGTAAAATTTTTTCATTAAACAGGTTTTCAATAAATAAATGAAATATTTGGTATTAAAAACAAATATTGAATATTCATTAAAAAAAGCAATTTAAGACACCTAAACTATTAAAATTCACTTTTCTGCTTTTTGATATAGCATTTCAATGAAAACACATTATTTTTCACAATGCTGAAAAATCCCGTTAAAATCTCAATTTTTCTAAGACTTTATTTAATTTATTTCAAATTTGTTGAATTAATGTATAAAAGAACTTTTAAGAGTTCTAAAATTTGTATGGAAATTTATAAGAAAAAGCGTAATTTTAGAAGTTAAATCTTTTTTATTAAATGTTTTCAAAAAATGAATGAAATATTTGGTATACTAAAACAAATATTGAATTCTTAAAAAACTTCAATTTAACACACACTAAAACTATTAATAATTCACTTTTCTGCTTTTTTTTTGAAATAGCATTTCAAATGAAACAACATTATTTTTTCAAATGCTGAAAAATAACGGTTAAAAACTCAAATTTTAAGATTTACTAAATGAAATTTCAATGTTGAATAATTTAGGCGAAAATCGTACTTTTATAGAGTCTAGAGTTCTGTAATGTGAAAATTTAAGAAAAAGCGTAAGTTTTAGTATAGTTAAACATTTTTTTTTATTAGTAATACAGGTTCCAACTTAATGAAACAAAATATAAAAAGCTAACAAATATTGAAGATTTTCATTAAAAAAAAACGGTTCAATTTCAAGACACCTAAAAATAAATAATTCTTTCTGCTTTTTGAAGATTGCGTTTTCAATGCAATCTCATTATTTTTTAGAGATGCTGACAATACGTAAAAACTTCACATTTTAAGAATTACAATATAATTTCAAGAATGTTGAAATTTAGGAAAAATCGTACTTTTTAAGAGTTCTATATTTGTTAATGTGAATTTAAGAAAAAGCGTAATTTTGAAAGTTAATTTTTTTTATACAACAGGTTTTCACAACTAAATGAATATTTTGGTATTATAAAAATCAAATATTAAATTCATTAAAAACGTCAATTTAAGACGTCAAAATTATTAAAAATTCATCTTGTCTCAGCTTTTGTTTGGAATGCATTCAATGAACCATTATTTTTTCAAATGCTGAAAAATACTACCGTTAAAAACTCTAATTTAAGATTTACAAATTAATTTCAAATGTTGAATTTAGAAAAAATCGTATTCTTTTAAGAGTTCTAAAATTCGTAAGTGGAAAATCTTATAGTAAAAACGTAATTTTAAGAAGTAAATTTCTTTTTTATTAAAATGGATTTTGACGGAAATCATGAAAATATTCTTTTAAAAGTAAACACAATCATTGAAATTTCATTAAAAAACGCTCATTTAAGACACGTAAAACAATAATTTTCTTTCTCTTTTCTGCTTTTTCAAATTGTATTTGTATGAAACACATTATTTTTTTCAAATGTTGAAACTAATGTTAAAAACACGAATTTTTAAGATTTAAAATAATTTAATGTATAATTTTATGAAAAATCGTCCTTTAAAGGTTGGCTTAATTTATATTTTGAAAATTTTTAATTATGTTAAAAACGTAATTTTTATAAGTATGATACAAATTTTTTTCTTTTCAACAGATAATAATAACTAATGATAATATTGGTATATGTAATATAATCAATATTTTAATATCATTAAAAAACTATAATTGCAAGAGACCTTAACTGTTATAAATTACCTTAAATAATGATCGAACATGAGCCATTCCATTGAATTACAAATTAAATGATTACTACTCCTACTCAAAATTCCACAGACTTTTTTTTTATAGCATTATGAAAACTAATTTCAAACTGTCTGTAAACCTGACTAAAATTATATTCGCTCGTCCACAAATTAGCTCCATAGAATAACATACATAATGATTTCAACAAGAAGAGAACAATTTCAGATCTTGCCGAACCAAATCTTCTTAAAATAACGTCATATTTTCGGTGAAATTTATCCCTAGCCCGCTTAAAATCAGATTTTTCTTCTAGATTTTTTTTAAAATACAGCCACTGAAACACATAAATATTTGTCAATATGCTGAAAATTCCGCTAAAGAAACTCCATTTTAAAGTATTACAAATAATTTAATGTTGAAATTTGGAAAATCGTCGATTTAAGAGTTCCTAATTTGTAATGTGAAGTGTTCAATGAATAAGCATTATGTTAGAACTTCCTATCAAGTGTAAATTAGTTAACGTACGGTAAGTAATAAATTTTTTTGTAATAATAATAATAAAAAATGATTATCATTTTCATTAAAAACGTTAACTTAAACCCTAAGAACCAATTAATAACTTTCACTTTTCTGCTTTCTTTTTTCAGTGCATTTCAATGCTACTAATTACTTCTGTCACTTATTCTGAAAATACTTAAAACTCAATGTTAAGCATAACGCAAATATTTCAAATGTTGTAATTAGGGAAAAATCGTACTTTTAAATGTTCTAATAAAATATAAAATGTGAAATTTAAAGCAAAGCGTAATTTTAGAGGAAGTGAAATTTTTTTATTAAAACAGGTTTCCCAAACTAATGAAATATTTGTATATAAAAAACAAATAGTTAATTTTCAATTAAAAAATAGCGTCGATTTTTAAGACACCTAAAGGAACAATTTAATAGGAGTGCTCGTTCCTTCTTTTTTGAAATAGTGGTAGTTTCAATAAAACACATTTATTTTTTCAATGCTGAAATATACCGTTAAAAACCAATTGTTTAAGATTAACCATATTAATTTCAAATTGTTGAAATTATAGGAAAAAATCGTACTTTTAAAGTTCTAAATTTGTAATGTGAAAAATTTAAGAAAAAGCGTATTTTAGGAAGTTAAAATTTTTAATTAAAACAGGTTTTTCCACAGAGCTAATGAAGACATTTGGTTATTAAATCAAATATTGAGAATTTCATTAAAAAAACGTTCAATTTAAGACACCTTATAATATATTAATAAATTCACTTTCTGCTTTTTGAAATAGCATTTCATGAAATAATTATTTTTCAAATCTGAAAATCGTTAAAATCAATTATAAGCAAATTAT
>JABUQX010125229.1:0-12500 GCA_015478945.1 Trachelipus rathkii
AGAATAATACGGGTAGGGACCCTCCCACTCCTCTCCATTCTCCATCTTTCTAACACCTTTCCTGCCATCCCCACCGCGAATTCTTTCATAACCCCATCATATACAAATTGAATAACAAGGAGACATAACACAACCCTGTTTCACCCGCTATTAATCCTAAACAATCACCATTGACACCATTCTATTCTTACACACGCTTTCACCTATCGTCTACATACTTTTGATTCCATTCAGACGCCTACCACCAACACCATCACTAATACCTGCCATAAGCTTCCCTATTAACTCTATCATACGCTGTTGTAAATATAAACCTAAATATAATTTATTCTTCTTCTCGCCTCATTTTCTCAATCTTTGTTTTAATGTAAGAATTTGATCCACACATCCTCTACCCACTCCTAAACGCACCTTGTTTATTCCACCGCAACAGTCCATCAGTCACTCGTACGCATCTTTCCACCAATTACAGCATATACTTCCCTACAACACTCAATAAACTTATTCTACTATAATTTCTACAGTTCCCCCTTTTCTCCATTACCCTTATATAGGGTACTATTAGCTCCTCCAATCTTGGAACCTATACCCTCCATAAGCTTTAATTCAAATCACCTTCCAAATCCAATCAATCACCATCTCGTCCCTCCGCTCTTTGGTCATTTCACAGTAATCTTCATCTATATCAGATTTACGCATTCCTCAACTTTCTCACTCTAACCATTACCTCCTCCTTACTAATAACTGCATCCCAACAATGACCTATTCTTCTTGCACCATCAAAACCATACACACACATTCACTAACACCTCATCCTTTACCGTTAATATTGTGCAGATTTTCGACGTGTTCTTTCCACACCCCCTCACATCCATTTCATCAGTTTTTACAAACGCACCATCCCTATTCATTATTATAAGCAGATTTCCCTTATTCTCATTCCTTAACTTTCGCGCTTCCTTCCAGAACGAGTTCCTATATCCCTTGTAATGTCCATGTCATCTTCCTTCCAACTGTTCATTTACCTCTTGTTTTCTCCTAACGTATGCACCTTTTAGTATTTCTTTTTTTCGTCCTTATTAATCCAAGCATCTTTTTTTTGAAATTTCATCATTTGCTTTTAGTACATTTAAACACGCTTCTTTTTTACTTTTTAAACCGCTTTCATCACTCTTCATTCACCATTCGCTGTTAACATTCTTCCTTCCTACCTTTAGCACTTCCACACACTTCCTTTGCACTACTAACAATTGCTTTCTTCATTTGCCCCCATTGTTCAGTATCAACTTTTTCACATTCAACCGATTTAACTAGCGAGCGCTCTTACTAGCTTTATCCTTATGTCTTTGCTCACTTAACTTCTCCAATCTCAATTTTTACTATCCGTACTTCCTTTCGTATCACTCCCTCTCCAATCCAAGCCCCACTAACTTAAATTTTACATAGAACAACATACATGATCCGATAATCCCATTCCTAAACCCTCACTGATTTAACATCTACACATACTTTCACATCTTCTTCACAATCACAAAATCAATCATACTTCTTCACTTCAGATATCCCATCATCTATAACACCAAATCTAGTTATAACTTGATGGATACTCTTGTGTTTAAGAAAGTATTACTTACACATACTCTCTCCACAGAAATCAAATCCCTTCCTACCATTCTCATTTTCTCACCGCAACCCCAAAACCACGCTGTTATAGGCCATCTTTTTTGATCAACCTATCTCAACCCTTCAGGTCCCCAACACTATCAATCTGAAGCTCCTACACCCCATCCAGAAGATCATTCAAATTATCCCAAAAATCGTACTCTCTTCAACATTCCCTCAGATGGACCATATACGTCACAACACACATACCTTGACCTTTCAAACTTAAAATTTAACCATTAGAATTCTAGGACTCACACGCACAAAGTCTACCATAGCTTTGTACCACAGGTCACCATCAAATTGCAACTCCTTCTTACTCTTCTCTTCTTCTTTTCACACCAGCAGTAACATTTCACACCACACCTATCACTTCAGCCTTTTCTTTCATTTCTTTGTTTCAGTCACAGCGAGCAAATCAAATTTGCCTTTCTAAATACATCCATCACTCTCTCCTCCTCTTCTCCAACATTTATTCCTCTGACATTCCATGTCCCATACGATTCATTACAATTTGGGCCGAAAGATAGAAGGTCGTTTACCGGCGGCGATACGACCATCTCCGAGGCTGCATCAGCATGCATCATGATATATATATATATAATATATCATAAATATTTATATATATATATATAATTCTATATATATATATATAATAATATATATATATATATATTATATATATATATAGTATATTATAATATATATATATATATAATTATTTCTTTCTTTCTTTATCTACCTTTCTTTCCCAATATTATGGTGTAAGGTTGCGCTTACAAGCATCGGAAAGAAAAGCAGTAGGAGACATGACAAACAGTCGAAAAGAAAAGCCCAGCCTTACCGCGCCCCTCTTTTCATTTAAATTAGTATGAATCGTCGCTAATCAGAAAATCACCCCGAGCTTCATGGGACGCGACGGATCCACACTATGGTAGTCGTCAAGTGTAGGGTTCAATCCTGGCCCGGTGAGCACAACCATACCCCCTTACAACACCCGCCATTCTCTCCTATCATCCACCTTTCTCTCGCCTCAGCCAAACTCTCATTTCTCTCTGCAAACATTCCTTTACTGACTTCATCCAATTTTTCCTTTGGTCTCCCAACTGGTCGATTCCCAACACACTACCCACTATACATCCGCTTAAACCACGATTTACATTCATTCTTTCCACATAACCAAACCATCTCAACATACTTTCATTTTATTCTCTCGTTTACTCCTTCTCCACAACTCTCTTAATATGCCTCATTCCTCCTTTTTATCATTCATTCCTTTTCAACACCTAGCACGCCTAAGATTGTCATCTGGACACGATTGAACTTTAGATCTATACTTCTTATTCCCGACATAGTCTCGCTACTATGCAATAACACAGGTAACACATACCCTCATGCAGACCCTATCCGCACTCCAGACGTAGTCACTTTTACATTCAACGTTTAATTGCACACCACCTTCCTCAACATTCACAAATTTTCCTGACTTACTCTGCAACATCCGTATCTTCATCATCCAACAATACAAATTTTAAAACTCAGACACTTGTTCCCGCTGCTCACCATCTTAAATAACTTCACACTGAGGGCTAATCTCACTCACAACCATCACACCTTACTCTTATCTAAACGCTTACTTTTCACGGCCCCTCCTTTTCACTACCCTGCCAAAATTTCCTCTACCAATCCTCTCAAATCTCTTCAGATTCACCACACAGAACCAATCATCCGCATATATAATAGATAGGGCACCTTCTACTCTCTTCCATTTCTCCATCATTCTAACACATTTCCTGCCACCCCCCTTATTCTTTCATAACCCCATCATATACAAATTGAATAACCAAGGAGACATAAACACATCCCTGCCTCCGCTATTATTACTAAACCAATCACCTTTGACAACCATTTATTCTCACACACGCTCACTATCTCATACATACTTTTGATTCATTCAGAAACCTACCACCCAACAATATACATCACTAACACTGCCATAGACTTCCTATTAACCTATCATAACGCCTGGTGCAAATTCCCATCAAACTAATACAATTTATTCTTTTTCCTCCTCTTCTTTTCTCAATCATTTGTTTCAATGTAAAGATTGAATCCACACAATCCTCTTACCCCAACTCCCCCCTTAAAAAACCCCGGCTTTTCCTTGTTCTTCACCAATCAGTCTTCAGTCACTCGACGCATCTTATCGACGAAATACCAGCAATTCTTTTCCTACAACACTCAACTTTTCTAATAATTTCCTATAGTTCCCTTATCTCCCTTACCCTTATAATTTAAGGGTATATTACTTGGCTCTCCACCAATCCTTGGAATATACCTTTTAAACGCTTTATTCACACAACCTCAAATCCAATCATCACAAATCTCGCCTCCGTTTCTTGATCATTTCACCCAGTAATTTTCTATCTGATACATGCAGATTTAACATTTTTCACTTTCTCACTCTAAACCATCTACCTCCTTGCTAATAACCTCAATCCCCAAAATACCTATTCCTTCTCGCACCATCAACCACACACATCTCACTATCACCTCTTCATTACTGCCATATTATGCGATTTCGAAGTTTCGTATCATCCGCACAAATCATTTCCGCTCAGTTACAAAGCACATCCCTATTCATTATTCTAAGGCAGCGTTCCGCTTTTCCTCATTTTAACCTTCGCGTTTTTCCTTCCCAGAAGAGCTTCCCATTCCTTGTAAGTCCCATTCATCCTCCTTCCAAACTGTTCATTTCATCTTGTTTTCTTTTTTCTCTTTATATAATTCCAGACATCTTTCTTTTGAAACTTCATCATTTGCTTTTAGTACCATTCAACCAGCTTCTTTTTACTTTAACCGCTTGCTTCACCTCTTCATTCACCACTTACTGTTAACTTCCCTTACTTCCTCACTTTAGCACACTCCACTACTTCTTTTGCACTACTACCAATTGCTTCCTTCATTTGCTCCCAAGATTTGTTCAGTTTCAACTTGTTCAACATTCCAACTGATTTAACTTGCGAGCGTTCTTTACTACTTTCTTAATACTTGTTTTACTTAACTCTCACTCTTAAGTTTACCCGCTTCTTCCGTATCACCTTCTCTCCATCCAAGCCCCACCTAACTTAATTTTTACATAGAACAACATAATGATCCTATCCATTCCTAAACTCTCACTGATTTAACATATACACATATATAACATCTCCTTCTTCACCAACACATCAATCATACTTTTCCCTTCGATACCATCTCTACCTAACCAACTTAGTAATACCTTATGAATACTCTTGTGCTTAAGAAAGTATTCCTTTATAAAACATACTTCTCTCTCTCAGAAATTTTTCCCAATCACCTTCCTACCGTTCTCATTTTCTCCTGACAACCCAAAATACTGTTATACCATCCCTTTTTTTGATCACTATCCAACCATTCAGGTCCACCAACAATCTGAATTTCTACTCACCCATCCAAAACTTCATTCAGATTATCCCAAAAAACCGTACTCTCTCAACGTTTTCCTCAATGGACCATACATCAAACCACCACTAACCTTGACCTTATTTCATAAATTTACCATTAGAATTCTAGGACTTCACACATAAGTCTACCATAGGCTCAATACCAACAAGTCCCTCATCAAATTGGCAACTCTTCTCTCCCTCTCTCATCTCCTTTCAAACCAGACACATCATTTCACACCACAAAACCACTCATTTTCACTGTTTCCTTTCATTTTTGTTTCCGTCACAGGGAGCAAATCAAATTTGCCCTTTTCTAAAACATTCCATCACCTCTCTTTCTCTCCTCAACATTTATTCCTTGACATTCCATGTACCCATTACGATCATACAATTTCGCCGAAAATTAGACGGCGTTAACGGCGACTCACGACCTTCTCCGAGGCATGCACTAGCATTCCTAGCAAGAGATGGGTGGTAGTGGCAGCCAACACCTAATTATATATATATATTATATATATATTATATATATTCTATATATATATTATATAATATAATATATATATATATATATATTATATATATATATATATATATATATATATATATATATTTTATATATATATATATATATATATATATTATATATTATATATATCTATATATCATATATATATTTATATATATATATTAATATTATATCTATTTATATATATATATTATATATATATATATTTATATATATATTATATATATATATATTTATATATATTATTATATATATATATTATATATTATATATATATATATATTATATATATATAATGCGATTATAACCAACAAGACATTTGAACATTTAAATTATTCTATTAGTGGACTCATTTCCGTGGTAAGAATCTTTCTTCCCATTTTTCAGAACTTACTAATATAAGGATAAATTTTAAAAAAATATTAATATAAATTATTAAAGTTAAAACAATATAAGTGAAATAAATAAAAATATGGTAGATAAATTATGATTAAATATTCGCCACGCAAGAGTTCATGATTTAAACAAAATCTCACTTCAGTATTAAAAGACTGTTAAAGCTTAGATTTTCATTTAAGGTCGGTTTGAGATGCTAAATATACAAGGATTCTAACTGAAGATCGGGTTCCTCAGTTTGGGCTAATATTCCAAAATTCGTATCATGTATATATATATGGTCGTTTTCCTGAAGAGAATGAGCATTTATAGCTAAATAGGGGGGATGATGTAAATGGTCTATAGTAATCTAAATGAAATACCTTTATGCTCATCAATACGTATGGAAAGGCTTCGTATTGTCTTTCCTATGTAGGTGGCATCGCAGTCACCGCACTTGTAATGATATATTACTGATGAGCATAGAGGTAAAGGGAGTTTATCTTTAAATTTAAAATATTTCCCAATTTTGTTTTCACTAAATATCTAAATCCAAATTTAACTAGTGGTAAGAGTTTGTTTTTAAAACTACGACAATATTACCAAGAATTTCCAAAAGGCAACCTCATATACAAAATATTCTTAGGAGCTGTTAATTTAGCCTGAGATTTGTCTTTAAATTTTGCTGAAAGTAATTTTCGAAAAGTTGAGTCAATTATAAATTCTGGGAACCCATTCTTCAGAAATAATGTTTTCAGGAAAGCAAGTTCTTTGTAAAATTAACATAAGATGGACGAAATTTTGTATCCCCTGTCAAAAAGAGTTTTAACTTGATTTTAAAAATAGGAATGAAAGAATAAAATTTGTTGTCATCCAGTAAAAGTATATAGGCGAGAAGGTGATTGATTGGATCTGGAAGTTGTGTAACCAAGTGTTTAAGGAGGGTATAGATACGATTGGATTGGAGGAGAGAACAAATAGTACATTATATAAGCGGTAGGGGGTAAGGTAACTGTAGGTATTATTGGGGAATTAGTTTATTGAGTGTTGTAGGGAAACTATTGCTGGTATTTTGGTCAAAGAGTGCGTCGAGTGATGGAAGGATTGACTGGTGAAGAACAAGGTGCGTTTAGTATGGTAGAGGATGTGTGGTGGATTCAATCTTACATTGAAACAATGATTGGGGGAAAGAGGGAGGGAAGAATAAATTGTATTTAGGTTATATGGATTTGCAACAGGCGTACGATAGGATTAATTAACAGGTGTTAGTCATATATTGATGTTGGGTGAGCTTTTGAATGGAACTTCAACAGTATGTATGATGATAGTGGAGCGTGTGTAAGATAATGGTGTTCAAAAGTGTTGGTTTAATATTAATACAGAGGGATGGCAGGAATGTGTTTATGTCTCCTGTTATTCAAATTTTGTAATGGAGGGGTTGAAGAATTACAGGTGGAGGCTGGCAGGGGAAGGTGTTAGAATGATAGAGAATGAAAGAGATTGGAGGGTTCCCTACCTATTATATGCGGATGATCTGGTTTTGTGTGGCGAATCCGTAGAGAGTTTGAGAGGATTGGTAGAGAGATTTGGCAGGGTATGTAAAAGAAGGGGTTTGAAAGTAAGCGTAGATAGGAGTAAGGTTATGGTTGTGAGTGAGGACAGTCCTTGGTGTGAAGTTATGTTAGATGGTGAATAGCTGGAAAAAGTGTCTGAGTTTAAATATTTAAGATAAATGTTGGATGAAAAGGGAATGGACGATGCAGAGTGTAGTACGAAAGTTGTGATTGGCAGGAAGGAGGTTGGTGCAATCAAATCGTTGGTGGATGTAAAAGGACTATGTCTTGAGTGCGCAAGGGTCTTACATGAGAGTATGTTGTTACCTGTGTTAACGTATAGTAGTGAGACTATGGTCTGGAATAAGAGGTGTTGATCTAAAGTACAATGTGTTCAGATGGGCAATCTTAGGGGTGTGTCAGGTCTGAGAAGAATTGAAAAATTGGGAATGAATGTATTAGAGAGTTGTGTGGTGTGAAAAAGGGGTAAATGAGAGAATAAAATGAAAGTACGTTGATATGGTTTGGTCATGTGGAAAGAAAGGATGGAATATAGTCGGTTGGTTAAATGGATGTATAGTGGTGAGTGTGGTGGGAATCGACCGGCTGGGAATCTGAAGAAAAAGTGGGTTGAGTCAGTAAAGAAATGCCTGGAGGAGAGAAATGTGAGTTTGGCAGAGGCAAAAAGAAAGGTGCGTAATAGGAGTGAATGGCGAGGTTTTGTGAGGGGATATGGTTGTAGCTTACCTGGGCCAATGGATGAACCCCACATTGACGAGATGCCATAGTGAGGGTCCATCGCGGTCCCATGAAGCTCTAGGGTGGATTTTCTAACTGCAACGAGTTCTCACAAAAAGGTATAAAGGGGGCGGTAAGGTTGAGCTTTCTTTTCCACTTGCTTCATATTATTCTACAACTTTTCTGTTTCTGATGAATGTTATGCACCTTACCCCCAGTCTTGGGGAGAGAAGGTGGGTGGTGATGATATATATATATATAATATTATATATAATATATATATATTAATATATATATAATATATATTATATATATATATATATATATATTATATAATATATATATGCAAGTTTTTTCATAAAGTCCTTGTACTTGATACCCATGTAGTTGTCTTGTACTTGAATAAGTTTAGAGTACTTGTACTGGTATTGAACAATTCTAAGAAAGTATTTTTTGGGGGGTACTTTGCAAAATGTACTTGACCCAGCCTTATATAATATATATATATTATATTACGTATATATATATATATATATTATATATATATAAATATATATATATATCTATATATATTATATATATATATATAATTATTATAATATATATATATATATTATATATGGTGGGGGTGTGGTGGAATGAAGAGGTGATGCAAGCGGTTAAAAATAAAAAGAAGTGTGGTTGAAATGTACTAAAAGCCAATGACGAAATTTCAAAAGAAAGATGTTTGGAAATTATATAAGGAGGAAAAGACTAAAAGGTGCATATGTAGGAGAAAAGAAGAAGGTAAATGAACCGTTTGGAAGGAGATCGATCTGGGCGATTAAGGGAATAGGAAATTCTCAAGAAGGGAAGCGCGAAAGGTTCGAAAAATGAAAATAAGGGATGATGAATAATGAATAGGGATGATGCTTTTTGTAACTGATGAATGGATGTCAGGGGAGTATGTGGCAAACTAACACTTCGAAATTCTGTATATATTAGCAAGTAATGAAAAAGTGAAACTGATGTGTGTTGGGGTTTGATGGTGCAAGAAGGAATAGGTATTTTAGGGGTGAGGTTCATTAGCAAGGAGGAGGTAATGAGTAGAGTGAGAAAGTTGAAGAATGGTAAATATGCAGGTATAGATGAAATTACTGATGAAATGATCAAGAACTGAGGCGAGATGGTGATTGATTGGATTTGGAAGTTTTGTAATAAAGCGTTTGTGGAGGGTATAGTTCCGAGGGATTGGAGGAGAGAAGTGAAAAAAGTTACCCTTATATAGGTTAAAGGAGACAATAAGGGGCCCCTGTAGGAATTATAGGGGAATTAGTTTATGTGAGCTATTGTAGGGAAGATATAGCTGGTATTTTGGTTGAAAGAGTGCATCGAAGTGACTGAAGGACTTATTGGTGAAGACAGGTGCGTTAGGAGTGGCTAGAAGATGTGTGGATCAAATCTTTACATTGAAACAAATGATTGAGAAAATGAGGGAGAAGAATAATAAATTGTATTTAGGTTTTATGGATTTGCAACAGGCGTATGATAGGATTAATAGTGAAGCTCTATGGCAGGTGCCAGTAATATATGGTGTTGGTGGTAGGCTTCTGAATGGAATCAAAAGTATGTATGACGATACTAAAGCGTGTGTAAGAATAAATGGTGTCAAAGTGATTGTTTAATATTAATAGCGGAGTGAGGAAGGGATGTGTTATGTCTCCTTTGTTATTCAATTTGTATATGAATGGGGTTATGAAAGAATTAGAGATCGGGGTGGCAGGAAATGGTGTTAGAATAATGGAGAATGGAGGTGAGTGGAGAGTGCCCTACCTATTATATACGGATGATTTGTTTTTGTGTGGTAAATCTGAAGAGAGTTTGAGAGGATTGGTAGAGATATTTGGCAGGGTGTGTAAAAGGAGGGGTTTGAAAGTAAACGTAGATAAGAGTAAGGTTATGGTTGTGATTAAGGACTACTCTGTGTGAAGTTATGTTGGATGGTGAGCAACTGGAACAAGTGTCTGAGTAAATATTTAGGATATATGTTGGATGAAAGGGGATTGAATGATGCAGAGTGTAGTAGGAAAGTTGTGAATGGCAGGAAGGTGGCTAGTGCAATTAAATCGTTGGTAGATGTAAAGGGACTAAGTCTTGAGTACGCTAGGGTCTTACATGAGGGTATGTTGTTACCTGTGTTATTGTATAGTAGTGAGACTATGGTCTTGAATAAGAAGAGGTATAGATCTAAAGTTGAATGTGTTTTCACGATGGACAATTGCTTAGGGGTGTGTAGGTCTGTGAGAAGAATTTGATTAAAATGGGAATGAAGCGTATTAGAGAGTTATGTGGTAAGAAAGGGGTAGAGAGAGAAAATGAAAGTTGTTTAAGATAGTTTGTCATGTGGAAAGTAATGATGATAGTCGGTTATTACAGCGGATGTATAGTTTGGCGTGGGGATGTGTGGGAATCGACCAGCTGGAGCTGACGAAAAGTGGATTGAGTCAGTAAGGAAATGCCTGGAGGAGAAGAAATGTGAGTCTTGGTAGAGGCGAGAAAAAGGTGCGTAATAGGAGTGAATGACGGGGTTTTGTGAGGGGGTATGGTTGTGGCTCAGCTGGGCCAGGGGATTAAACCCTACACTGATGATATGAAATGGTGAGGGTCCGTCGTGGTCCCGGGAAGCTCTAGGTGGGATTTCTGACTGCGACAAGTTTTCACTAATAGGTATGGAGGAGGCGGTAAGGCTGGGCTTTCTTTTCGACTTTCATATGCTTCTACTACTTTTCTGTGCGCATGTTCCGCCGTGTTACTCCAAACGGGGTAACCCATTTTAAATATGATGATGATGATATATATATATATATATATATATATATATATATATATATATATATATATATATATATATATATATATATATATATATATATATATATTATATATATATATATATATATATATATGAGTATTCGTAAGTATACTAGAGTTGGTGTAGCTAGAGATGGTATCGAGGTGAAAAGTATGATTGATGTGGTGTTAGTGAAGAAGGAGAAGTTGAAGTATATGTTGGATGTTAAATGGGGTTAGGATGGGATTCTGGATCATTTGTTTTAATGTAAATTAAGTTAGTGGGGGTTGGATGGAGAGGAAGGTGATAAGGAAGGAAGTGGGTAGAATTAAGAATGAGAGGTATAGATAACAAGGTAATAAGGATGAGTATTTAAGAGCGCTTGCAATTAAATCAGTTGAATGTGAATAAGTTGAAACTGAACAAATCTGGAACCAAATGAAGGAGCGGTTGTTAGTAGTGCAAAAGAAGTATGTTGATGTGCTAAGGTAGGAAGTAAGAATGTTAGCGAGTGGTGGAATGAAGAGGTGATGCAAGCGGTTAAAAGTAATAAAAAAGCGTGGTTGGATGTATTAAAAGCCAATGATGAGTTTTCAAAGAAAGATGTTTGGAAGTATATAAGGAGGAAAAAGGATTACTAAACCCCTGTAGGAAGGGGGGGAAAAAAGAGAGATAAATGAATAGTTTGGAAGGAGGATGAATGGGGACTTAATAAGGGAATAGGAAGCTCTTCTGGAAGGAAGCGCGAAAGGTTAAGAATGAGAATACGGGGAATCTGCTTAGCATAATGAATAGGGAAGGTGCTTTCGTAGCTGATGAAATGGATGTGAGGAGAATGTGTAGGGAACACTTCGAAAATCTTCATAACATTGGCAGGACTAATAAGGAGGTGATAGTGAATGTGTGTGGGTGTGATGGTGCAAGAAGGAATAGGTATTTTGGGAATGAGGTCATTAGCAAGGAGGAGGTAATAGGTAGAGTGAGAAAGTTAAAGAATGGTAAATCTACAGGTATAGATGAAATTACTATTGAAATGATAAAGAACGGAGGCGAGATGGTGATAGATTGGATTTGGAAGTTGTGTAAGAAAGCCTTTATGGAGGGTATAGTTCCAAGGGATTGGAGGAGAGCAGTAATAGTACCCTTATATAAGGGTAAGGGAAATAAGGGTAACTGTAGGAATTATAGGGGAATTAGTTTATTGAGTGTTGTAGGGAAAGATATATGCTGGTATTTTGGTCGAAAGAGTGCGTCGAGTGACTGAAGGAGTGATTGGTGAAGAACAAGGTGCGTTTAGGAGTGGTAGAGGATGGGATACAAATGCTTGAGAAAATTAGAGAGAAGAATAA
>JABUQX010125229.1:20000-23371 GCA_015478945.1 Trachelipus rathkii
CAAACTATGCATCTCAAACAACAATAACACATTGCTCACTAGTGCACACCCATTCTGTGTGCCTTTATACACACACACACACACTCACCACACAGTTAATAGACAGCCACGCGTTCACGCGACGCCATATCATAGCACACCACACATTAACACCACGCACTACACACACTATTTATATAACATCAACATACACTAACATTAATACACATATAAATACAGTTACTAATAATTATATCACACACACACACATAATATCACACACCACACACACACACTACAATACTACATATATAACTATAAACTTTTTCAGTCAGGAAACATGGTGAGTGTCAGTATTATATCAGGCTCAAGAATGTTACAACATACGTCTGAAAAACGTATCTTTGTACGAAGCTCATTCCGCACAGTATCCTATGGATTAAGCAACGAATATATCTAATTTATATATATATATTATTATAATATATATATATATATATATATATATAATAAATTATATATATAATATATTATTATAATAATATATATATTATATGAAATATGAAGATCTGTAATATTTTGTAAATGGTATATATATATGTAATATATATATATTATATATATTATTTTTATAATTATAATATATATATATATTTAAAATATATATTATATATATATATATATATATATATATTGATTCCTATTTGTAATATTCATAATAAAATGTAAATAATAAATTATTTTATTATCCTTATTTATTTTGATTATTTTATTATATATTTAATATAGTACATAAACATTATTTAAAAAGTTGAACTAAGTAAAGTAGGGGAAGGAGATGTATGATGCTTGTACTTGATTATGTGTGTCTGTAATACATTGTTCAGTTAATTAGCGAAACATTTGAGATAAAGAGTTAGCGTACTTAAGGGTATGATTTATTAATCTAACGATTAATCGATACTTTATTATACAATGTATTAAAAAAAATGCATTAATGCATCGATGCATCGATGTATTAATGTATCGATGCGTTCATTACAAAGTATCGATTAATCGATATTTTAATAACCTAAAAACTTAACTTAAAGATGTAAAGACATAAAGCATTAAAACAATAATGTAATATTGTGTTAAACCATTATTGCATCGATGCTCGATCATTAAGCATTGATGTATGTATATGCTCAATACATTAATTCATAAGCTGTTGGGCTTATGCATATGCGATATTCGTTTTACTGCTTTTAAAGGTTGTAAGTATATGTTTTAACTAAAAAATTCTTGTTTTACAGACCCTAAAGCAGTAAAGCAGTAAAGCAGTAAAGCAAAAGCATATTATACACACTGATGCTATGCAAATGCGACATTGTTTTACTGATTTAAGGCATGTAAAGTATATGTTATTAATAAAATAGTCTCATTATATATTAAAATACGATGTAAAGCAGTAAAGCATTAAATCGGAGAAGCAGAAGGTGTTTTTTACTCACCTTTGAACAAAAAGGATAAAATTATGTAATGGTTTAAGGACATAAGGACATATGGAAATAAAGACAATTCGCCTAAGCGCAAAGGGATGTAATTATCTAATTAATTGATTCGTGTTCTATGAACACAGGCATCCTCTAAAGTATCCATTAATAAAGCATGAACTGAATTTCAGCATGTAATAATAATAATAATAATAATAATAATATTCGTATACCTTTGACGAACATATTGCCATTAAGAGAATAAATATTAGGCTTAATGAATCTTTGTAACGTCATATGGAATAACATTCGTAATTATTACGAACTAAAAATAGGTCATGAACGTAGCTAAGTTATAGAAAGAAAAACGAAAAAGGTGATTCGGTGCGGTGCGGTGCGGTACCACTCCCGGCGCGATCCGATGCGTTCCGACTTTGTGCGGGCTGGCTGGCTGGCTGCGGACTTGCGGTCCAGTCCCTGCGGTTGCGAAAAACGCGTCGTCGGTCAACGGAAACACCCCTAAGGGGTCAAAAACACCCATGAACGTACGTGAGTATTTAAAAAAACACCGAAAAAAAAACAAAAAAAAAAATAGCACATCAGTATAATAAACATATAAATTCGGCATCGTGGAATTAGTATTATGTCTCTGTACTCAATTGACGATATGTCGAAAACATTCGGCCTTCTAGCCGATCTCTACCTACTATAAACTCTTAAATAGCCAACCTCAGTGGTCTTTTAAATATTACGTAGTTACCTATATTTATAGCAATAGTAATTTATGATAAGGAATTACATGCGCATAGTATTACCTTGTTTACATGATATATATACGCTTTAACTCATCACAAGAATACCGTCTTAATATCAAATTAACAACATATTTATTATAGCATTAACTCTATGATGATTATTAAATAGAAGGGGCTGTGTCATTTACTTCTCATCTCTTTACTCTCTTACCATATCTTCTCTCTCTATCTCCTTACATTATATCTCTCTCTCTCTATTCTCTCTCTCATTATCTCATATCTCTTATTTACTCTTCTATCTTCTTCATTCTCTCTCATACTCTCTCTCTCTCTCTCTTCATCTTCATTTACTCTCCCTTCTCTAATCATCTCTCTCTATCTCTCTATTATATCTCTTATATCTCTCTTCATTCTATACTCTCTCATCAATCTCTCTCTTTTCCAATATCTCTTCTTCACTTTCTCTTCTTCTTGTTCTTCAATTGAACAACTCCGTGGTCAATTATTCTCTTCTTTAATCACTGCTCATCTTTTTCTTTCTCTTTTATATTGTACTCTACATTCTCTCTCTCGTGCCTTGATAAGTTCATTTCTCTCTCTCCTCTCTCTCTTCCTTCTTCTCTCTTTCCCTCTTTCCTGCCTCTTTCGTCTTTATCACAAATTCATTCTTTGCCACTCTGTCTATCACTCTCATCTCATCTTCTCATACCGGAACCCCCTCGACGCCTATCATAGTCTACAGATAGATGAAGATACACAGCTACTTCTCACCTTATCTATCTCTACTTACTTACTATATCTCTGATATCTCTATCATCTCTTCATCTTCTCTCTCTCATTCACTTATCATTTATCTACTTACTCTCTCTCTATTCTTCTATCCCTCATCTTCTAGTCATAATATCCTATATTTACTCTATCCTGCTTCGCGTTCAATGTCAACTCACTAGGTTAGAATCCTCTTCCTCTCATCTCTTTCTTCACGTTTACATTTTTTCCTCTTGCTCGTCTTTCTTGATGGAACTTAAAGGAATTATATACCAAATCTTAACGTTTCAGTGGTTCGTAGTTTTTGTCTATATTCAATCACTGTAATATAAGACGTAAATAATAATAAGAAATAAATAATAAATTAAATATATCATAATTAATAAATATAATA
>JABUQX010125230.1:5000-15000 GCA_015478945.1 Trachelipus rathkii
TAAATCACCCGAACCAGAGGTCTGTTGAAAGTGATATGAGTAGGGAATGGGATTAATTTATAAGAATTAAATTTCTCTGTCGAAATGAAAGGAATTAGGGCAATTATTTCATAGGGACTGGAAGCTGATTGAAAGGTCCAAGAATAGGTAAGGAAAGAGTCATAGATTTTTGTTTCCAAAGGAATTGCCGTGTGTAATTTTGTCAGTTTATTCATCTCCAGTATGTACGGTAGTAAAAAGATTGGAGAATATAGTTGGGCATAGGTGAGTTTATTCTTTGCTAATTGCAAAAAGGTGATTACTAATTGGTGAATGGCATTAATGTTGTTGTTGGTTTGTTCAACCAAATTGAGCAAAGATTTTATACTTCTTTATTGATTTATGATGTTAAGTGTGACGCTTAGGCTCGTTTGGTGTTCTTTGAATTTCTGTAAATTAATTCGAAAATCCATTAATGCACGAGTGTTTGATTTGAGTTGTTCTTTGAGTTCAGTAACTAACAAATTGGAAGGGCTCGCATAATTACCTAATATATTTATTTTCTTCCTAAGTAATTTAACTTGTTTATCAGTGGCTGTACCGAATAAAATATTTAAAATTTCGGCCCCTATCTCAAATGCAGCTCTATTCCTTTTTACTCGGGTTGAAATCCAAGGTAGGTCATTTAGTTCTGTCAATTTAAGGACTATAATTGTTACTCAAATATTTATAAAATTCACCTCCCACTGATTAGGTCTTTGGTTTATAGAAACTTTTTAGAATTTATCTCGAAATGAAGGTAAGAACGAGTCTCTTAAGTTAGTTACCATTTTAGTTGTCCTCGAAATTGTTTCTTTGATGTCGGGAGGACATTCCAACGAGATGAGTAGATCTAAGTAGCCCTCTATAAAGGTGACGTCGCCCGTCTGGTAGAGGACTAAACCTGGTAGTATATTGGTTTCTTCATTCACTTTAATTTGACGAGCCAAGGATGTTGGTATCATGAGAACTACAAAAATCAGTTTCAGGTAATTCACTTTCTGAATTATTTTATACCTTTGAAATATTTCATAATTTTTTTTTTTTCTAGGACATGTTAGGTTGCCTTAATAAATATCATTAATGAATGAATTAATTAATTAATGGGTTGTTAAAGAAAATTATTAATTCAAGTTATAACTTTAAATTTTAAACTTTAATTCTTTTTAATATAAAATTCATCATATGAAATAAATGTAATTAAAATTAATTTCTGAACAAAAAGAATTAAACTAAAGAATTAAACTTATTTTAATTTTAATATCTGAACAACAAAATGAACTTATTTTATTGTAACCTTTAATCTGATTATATGAATTAAAGTTAATTAAACTACTTTTTTGGATAAACAAAAATTAACTTTAACTTTTCTATATTAAAGGTACTTAAACTATTTTATTTACTTTAATTGTTCTGAATTATCCTTAAAGAAAATAATATGAATAAATTGTGTGATAAATCATAATGATAATAATAATAATAATCATGTTAAAAATAATAATCGACATTTAAAATTTATAAATAATTTATAAAATAATATATAAAATAATATGGCATAATAGAGAAGTGATAGTGTCAAATCTGAATTAGTGTGTTTTGTTCTCTATTTTTTTTTCTTATTTTTTTTATATAAACAAAAAAGTTTTTCCATCTTTTTCCGTTTTTTAGAGGATTTTATTTTCTTTTAAATATAAATCTTCGGCCCCAAGGTATGGTAAAAAAAAATTTAGGACAGCAAATGTACAACAAACAAAGCAGTTACTAAAAAAAATAAAAAAAGTCTATACAAACAAACAAATAATCCTAAATGTTAAACTATATATAGTTCAACGCCTTAGAGGAAGATAATATATTTTATTCTCTCTCCTTTCAGTTTCTAAATCCAAAGTAACAGGTGGTAGTTGGACTTCAGAAGAACTCTGTGGAGATTCTTGTGTTTCCGTTACCTCTGTCCTTTGGGCATTTTGCTCCCTTTGCTTTGTTTGACTCCTGGTGACCATCGGCGTCGAATCTCTTGGACCTCTGAAATTTTGGTGAGGCTTATATGAAGGGTCTTTGCTTCTTTCATTTCTTACAGCCACCGGTGTGGGTAGATCCAAATTGAGCTCTGATTGGTGGTCTTCATAGGTTTTTGGAATGGGAAGAGGATCATTTTGAGAGTTGGATGTATACTTTAAAAGTTTAGAAGTTCAATACTGCGAAAGGTTAGGGGAGAAAGTATTTTTTTAGTCTTCTTCCTCTGACACTTCCTTCAGAACTTATCGAAACTTTCTTCTTTTCCTTTTTTACCTTCATTGAAGTATAAGATGTTCTGGATAGCTTCGGGATTCCAAAGTATCATCATTTTCGAAGGAGAACTGAGAATCCATGATTTTTTTCAGCTGCTAAAACCTTTATATTATAAAAAATGGACAGGGAAAGTTTTA
Organism: Trachelipus rathkii; assembly: GCA_015478945.1. Classification (NCBI taxonomy): domain Eukaryota; kingdom Metazoa; phylum Arthropoda; class Malacostraca; order Isopoda; family Trachelipodidae; genus Trachelipus; species Trachelipus rathkii. The sequence goes on from JABUQX010125230.1 coordinate 7,445, forward strand.
CCAGAGTTTATGCAGGAGAGCATAAGCCTGCTGGGCCCCTTTAAACACTTCATAATTTAAGGTCCCTCGTACCTCTGGCACAATTTAGAGCTATGGTATGGCTTTTTTACAGCAATCAGGAATACATAATCTCCTACCTTCAAAACTTTCTGAGTTGCTTTTTTGAGTTGCTGCTCCATAGCTTTCGTTGTCTCTTTCTCCAGCTTTTCTTGTGCTAACTCTCTTATACTTTCGATTCTCTCTACCACATCTGAAACAAATTTCTTCTCTTTTGATTTGTTCACATGGGGCAAAGCATAGTCCAGCATTTTATAACGTAATCCTTTTACATCACTATGGAGTATAAAATGGGTCAAAGACCCTATAAAACGATTATACTCGGAGTTAATAGCAATTTGGGAGAACTAAGGTGTTTTGCCCAGTCTCTGTGATAATCTTTCACGTAGTGCCTCAGGAAAGACTCTATGTCTGAGTTAATACGCTCTGCGACGTCACTTTGCGAGGGCTTATAAGGTAGAATATTTACCTTTTTAATTCTCTATGTCTTATATAATTCTTTAAACACTTCAGAGGTGAACTCTATGGCATTATCATATGAACTCTATGGCATTATCATATGACTACATATGACTCTTTCTTGGAGTGCTCTGGCAAATTCTTTACTTGTTCTTGTCTAACAGGCCACTAATTCAAAATAACGAGTTAGAACATCTCGAAATAAAAGAATGTATTTGGCACCAGACTTTGTACAAATGGGAAGTTTTCTAATGCTCTCTACGTGAACCCTCGAAAACGGTGTACGGCAAAGACTGTCGATTAATTTCAGCCTTGGGAGATTTTGGACCCTTTACTTTAGTGCAAGACACGCATTGCATACAGTATTCTTTTACCAATTTGCTTAGGTGGGGAAAATGTATATTTCTCTTACTCTTTTCTCTGTTCTCTCTCGCCCTCCATGCCCACTACCCAGGGATGAATGGCATTGGTCTATAAACGCTCAAATCATACTGTATGGGACTTGAATAAGGTGAGGTTCTTTCTTTGTCACGTAAAACAATACTCATTTTACAAAGATGGGAGGGGGTGTTTGGATTTTCTTTAGCCCAACTTACCAAATCTTTCAATCGGGGAAAATTCTTCTGTTCTCTCTTGAATGTTTCTTTTGTTAAAACCCAATCTTTTCTAGGTATGAGGGGGCTTTCCTGTCCTTTAAAGAAAAACACGTTCGGAGCCGGAAACCGACTCAAATAATCAGAGGGAATATTTGTCTTCCCAGGCTCATACGTTATAGTCGGTGAAAAACTATTTACAAAGAGATTCCACCTAACCAACCTTCCTGTTTGTGTTTATTTTTGAAAATAAAACGGTAGGGTTGATGGTCGATTATATTCGTTAACTTGTAGCCCAGGATGGTGTTCTTAAATTACTACAAGCAGAAGACCATCGTAAGGCACTCGTTTTCAATAGTATCATAATTTTTTTTGCTGCCTCGAAGAACACGAGAGACAAATGAGAGAGGTTTCTCTTTACCCTCATCTGTGAGTTGGTAAAGCACTCGACCTATCCCATAAAAGCAAGCATCTGTGTTTACAAAGATTTCCTTGCTATAATCAGAAAAAGTGAGTTGTTTCTTTACAACCAACTTTTCTTTTAAGGTTTCAAAAGCCTTTTGGTATTCATTTTCCCTTCGAATTTTACATTTTTCTCTACCAAATTATACAATTGCTAATTGACGAGCGCGAAGTCACCTATGAAAAATCGGAAGTAGAAGAAGAAACCTAACACCGATTGGGTTTCTTTAACATTTGTAGGCGGGATAAAGAATTTCATGGTCTCTATTTTGGCTGGGTCTGGAGATATGCCGTCTTTTCCTATTTTAAAGCCTAATATAGAACTGATGTCTGGAGGAAGCTTCATTTAGAAAATTTTACCCTTAAGTTGTGTTTTTCGAAAGGCTGTAAACACCTTTCTTAGATTTTTAAAATGTTCTTTAATATTTTAAACATCACCAGGACATCATCTAGGTACGCCTGTTCTACCTGTTATAATAAATGGTTCAATGCTATCTGCATTGGGCAAGCGTAGATGTTCTGGGCACTTTTGTGCCCAAAAATGAGATGTGTAGGGCAAAATAATCCTTTTCTCGTATGGAAACCATTAATTTTTGGGTTTCCTCCTTGATTTCGAGGCAGTGGTAGGCATCTATGAGATCAATACTACTGAAAATGGTATTGCCCTTAACGATGTAAAAAATTATTCAATCGAAGGAAGCGGATACACTTCTTGTACGCTATAAGAGTTTTAAGTTTTTATAATCAATACAGACTCTTGGCTTATTTGAATTCTTTTTTGCTACTACCAACAAAGTTGAGCTATGAGGCCTGTAACAGGCTTTAATATAGGCTTCCTTTAAAGCTTCTTCTGTAAATTTGTCAGTCTTCCAAATATTTGTGCGGCAAACGATACTGCTTGCGAAAGATAACTTTCGGCGCATCAGGAAGCAATTATATTCAAAACTTTTGTAGGGGACAGTCCGGGACTGAGTCCTCATCTAAAGCCAGAACTTCGAGGTACTCCATCAAAAGTTCAAGATCCTCGAGATATTTTGTTTTTTTCAATTCACTGTTCTCTGCATCTTCTTTAGACATTTTATCTGTCAAAATCTCTCAGTAAACTTGCTTCAGTTTGGCTTTAGAGAGACCTTTAATGCAGGTGGTTATAAAGGCGGATGTTGTCTGCTTCTTATTTTACCCTGTTTCTTGACTTAAGTCTAAGTTTTTATCCTAGAGCTTCATAATAGGATGACTTTTACCTATTGTATTTCCTTTATTCAAATAAAAAGGTTTGTCACTTAAATTAATGTAATTCAACGCCAGTTAATTATTTCTTACTGGGCTTAGAGCGTTAGGAAAGTATAGAGGGCCAATACCGAATGACGGGGTAAAGGAATTTTGACTTCCTTGTCCTCCTGGAGGGACATTCACATGAAGAATCTGAAAATGAAATGGCACATATTGAGAAGGAAACACATTCAATTTTCTGGAAGTGCTTTGATGACATGCTACAAGAAAATTCGTCAGAAGAAAATGAAGAATATTCAGATATAATCAAACCAAAAGGAACTGATCAAAGGATGAAAAAGTTAAAATGAAAACGTAAAAGCAGCAGTGAGAGAAAACAACATGAATTAGAAAATAATATTCAAACTACTGTGGATAAAAATGTTGCACCACCACTTATTGAACGAAAATCGGATGCTGATCCACTTTTATGGTAGAAAGAAAGAAAAGCTCTATATTCTGACTGCATCTTACCTGAATTAGCTAGGAAATATCTCTGTGATCCAAATTGAAGTGTATTTATGAGAGAATGGTTACCTGGGAAAATCCATTATATAATTTATATAATATAATATAATTATATAATATAATAATATAATTTATATAATAATTATATAATTATATATAGTCCTTGAATGAATTTAGCTGTAAGACTGGATAGGAGATTTACTATTATTTTTTGTCTTTGATGGTTATATTTGCATTTAGTAATGTCTATCAAAATGTGTCGGGAGACTTTAAATGCTTTGTTGTCTATTGCTACCAGGAGGTTAAAAGTAGAGTGTTTTGGTCTAATCAGTTGTGGGTTTGATAAAGAATAACGGAGAGACTTTTCATTTGTCAGATTGAATTTTTCTAAAACTTTGGATATTGTTAGAGAAGGCAATGAAATAGAGATAGGTCTATACAAAGCAGGGTTGTTGGTGGATTATCTGACTTTAGTATAGGAGTTATACGATCCTGTTTCCAAAGTGGTAGGAGAGTGTTAGTTTGTAAGGCAACATTATATATATTTGAGTTATGGCTTCAACAGCTTTGATACCCCAAGTGCTTGAGATGAATATTGGATATTTGGTGCGGTCCCATTGCTTGTGAGTTTTTTAGGTTTCTGATAAGTGGAGTGAATGGGAGGGGGCCCGGTCGTTCTTGGCTTTTTTTTTTTTAATGCTTTGAGTCGTTTAAATTGTTTATCTATTGGTAATGGTAATTACCGAATTATTATCTGGTTTCATACCCTGTACTTATATAAATTCTAGTAGTATCAATTAATGTACTGGGTAAAATATTTCACCTTAGAGAATTAAAAAAAAAAGAAGGTTTATAGCATCCCATCACACCACCTTGCAAAGTCCAAGACTGCTGAGCAGAAACACCTAGGTTGTGAGTGGTAAATGTTTCCCTTTATTCCCGTCTTTTGCGCCTTGTGAAGTGTGGTTTGATGATGGCAAAATTGTATAAATGGAAACCTCTATTCAAGACCAACCTTTAAATGTATGTCTCATGGTCGAGCTTGATAAATTATAAATGAGCTCTAACACTTCGACCTCAGAATCTCTCAAGAAAAAGTAAAACAAAACTTTCTCTATTAGAAGAATTAAAGACATCAATGTAATATCTTTAGTCAAAATTTTAGGCATTAATAGAATGGAATTTCTCCCTGGCAAGCAAGCAAGCAAGCAATCAAGCAGGATATATATTAACTCTTAATTATACTTTAAAACAACCTTATTTTCCTTAGTCCCCACAACCAAAAGTTTAAACACGATTTACTAAATTAAAAGTTTCAAAAATGAAACAAAGAATGCAGCATTTAATGAGGTACAATAGAAAATAACAGATGCCCGATTATCAATACAGTAAGTGATATGAATTTTAAATTCACGTATAATAATAGTCAGGAAACTGATATTCGAATAGCAAAGCAAGAAGAAAAAGCGAGAGAAACGATAGCAAAGAACCTGTGTTTAAAAAAGAATGAATTAACACTTTAATATGAAGCATGAAAAAGGAATATTACAAATCAAGTTCATCACAAAAAGATAAGTAAAAAAATATTTATAAAACTTTTTATTATTCTAACAAAACTTAAATATAATACCTAACAAATAAATAAACCTATGATAATTAAAAAAAATAGTACACTGGCAATGCAAACAGCATAATATATAATTATATGTATATAATATATAATATATGTATATATAGTAAATATATATATATATAGTATCTATATATATATATATCTACGTATGATATATATAATAAGTATATATATATATATAGTATATAAGAGTATATTATATACTATATAAGCTACAACTCACTCACAATGACAATTATTTTTTTTTTTTTTATTATATATTATTTTATTATATTATTGATTATTATTTTATTAATTATTATTATAATTATTATCGATTGATTAAGTTATAGAAAAAATATTAATTTTAATTTAATAACTAATAAATTATCCTGCAAAGTAGCGCATCGCTCCATGACGTTAATCTAAAGGGGTTTGGATGTTGTTAAAAAATTCTAATTTTCCTGTAAGTCCGTTCTGCTCACGAGCCATCATCAATGGCAAAAAAAATGACTGAGTCTCCTGAGCTGTGGTGTTCCAATCATTCAAAATTAAAACTAAATCAAAAGCAATTTAAATTTCATTATTCCCATTTACTATACTATAAAACTAACATATATCTATAATATATATATATATAATATATATATATCTATATACTATATATATTATATATATTTATATATATATTAATAGTATATATATATTATATATATAATATATAATATATATATATATATATAAATAAATACTATATATATAGATATATAGTATATGCCGGATGGCACCGGCCTGCCGTATGGCCAGTGATCCGGCGAAGAGGTGTTTTGAATGGTTATACTATATATTATATATCAGTATATATATAATATATATTATATATATATATATATATATATAATATATTATATATAAATATATATATTTATATTACTAATATTCGCAAGGTAATGGCATGTTGATTTGGAAAATTTCCTAAATAAAAATACTATATATAATGCAACACACAAAAAACGAAAAAAAAAAAAAAAAAAAAATATCAAAATACATTTATAAAGATGCCCCTCTTATTCTGTGAATGCAGTACAACCCAATTCTGCTCAAGGCTGTCACTACTTCTCATACTCTGATTTAACACGAAAGTGAGCTACATGAAGTGGAATCTTCAAAACATTTAGCATAAGCCTGTTAAAGATTAACAAGACTTAACAAATATCAAAACAATATATAGAATTAAACTCTAATTAAAATTAACAAAACATTATTAAAATTAAACAATACTATAATTAAAATTATGACAATTAATATATAATATTATATAAAACTATAATATAATATATAATATATATATAATATAAACTAATAATATAATTAATATACATATAATAGGCATAATATGTGATGATTTTGGGTAGAAAATATCGCAATGCTATGTAACTTTGATTACGAAAATGTATCAAATGAATCAAATCAACCAATGTTTTTTAAAAAAAAAACTGATACAGAATATCCAGACCTGGAAACACAGCCTCTAAAATCTCTGGAAATATGCTTTAACAGCTGTCACTCAATAACGATCACGCTATCCCACAAGCAAATTTATAAATAATTAAAAAATAAAAATAACTGTCAAAATCATTTCTTTCAACACAATTAATATCCAAGTCGCAACTAATATTATATAACTAAATAGTTTAAAATTGATTAAGATAGCTACAATAAAAATTGCAGTATATGTAATCAATTGCTAATGTTAAAAACATTATTAATGTTAATAATATAATGGAAAAAGTAATTATATAATAAAGAAAATGTATTTTGAAATCTTACCTCTAAACCCATAGATTCGAATTTGTGAACAATAAGCATATTAACAGACTCGTCAGAAACTGGATCTGTTTTAGAAAATATAAAAAGTGACGGTGTTCTGGTAATATTTTCTTTCATAGTTTCACTCGCTTTAATATAATAACGCGTCGCAGTATTGTGATTGATTTTCATAAACCACCTGAAAATTGTAAAAATTATTTCTGAGAAATACCAAACAATATTTTATTATATAAAAAACTAAACATATTCAAATATATACTATTAATATTAAACTTGCAAATTTTTATTCCACTTTTTCGCTCCTAAGTGCAGTGATTAAAATAAAGTAAACACCAATGAGAAAAAAATATATATAATAATTAATTTAGAGCTTCACAACTAAATTAATAATTTATAATAAAATAAGCTATTATTATTTATATCTATTGATATCAAAATTAATTTTTAATGAAGCGAATTTTTCGACCCTTAAATAACAATGTAAAAAACCTATTTGGCTAACTCTGCTCGTCCATAGGCAAGCCTGAACGCTTGCGTTCTGGCGGAGCGTAGCGACGCTGCTCGTGCTTAATTAAATTTCAGGAAAATCCATAAATCAAGCCAAGTTTTTTTTTTTGGCATCGTGGAATGTCCAAATTGGTTGTATTATGAGGTTTCTCATCTCGCAATCAGCGGTTGGTTACAAATATAAGTGGAGACATTTTTAACACTACTTTCTTGTAAGTTATTTATTTGCTAATAAAATTAATTGTGGTTTGTGCAATATATTTAAAAAAAAAAAAAAATACAAACATATATAAATTTTT
>JABUQX010125230.1:17500-22500 GCA_015478945.1 Trachelipus rathkii
AATAAATAAAATTTACCTTTCCCATTTATAAATTTTGGTTTGTATATTGCGAGAGGTATTTATTGCCTTTAGAAATAACTGTAATCTTTAAACATTCAGAACTCATAACACTTATATTTCATCTTCATAAATACAAGTGCAAAATGTATTTTTTAATTTATAAAAAAAAATAAATAAATAAAAATAAATTCCTTTTCCCATTCAAGAATTCAATACTCTTTTGGTGCAGAGCTTCTTACAGCTAAAAACTATCGCCAAAATAATCAACTTATTATCTTCAGCCGCCATCTTTCCTTCATCAAAGAGATCCACAGCAAACCTGAAGTTGTGCTCAACCATCGTCATTCTCATCACTTTAGAATATTCTGTTGCCATTTGTCCTCCCAATTCATTTATGTCTTTATACTGCAAATGTCCCTTAATATGCAATATATCCCTCGCCCCCCTCTCTCAGCTTATGGAAATGCGTACAGCTCCATAACGTCAACGCCAACCTTCCTGTGGTGACCACATCAAGAAAGGCTTTAAGCTGCCTACTCTAAATAAATACCAATTGAATCGTGCCCGAAGGTCCAGGGTTCGATTTCTAAGAAGTAAACTCCTTTTCCTTCATTAAAGAAACAAAGCTCATCAGTATCAAACAATATATATTATATAATTATTATATATATATAATATATATAATTATATTATATATATAATATATATAAATATTATATATATATATACTATATATATATACTATATATATATATATATATACTATTATATAATATATATATCAGCACCCAAGCGATTTCACCTCTACTTTTCAACTTGTACCTTACCAACAATAATAATAAAAAAGGTCTCTTTACAATTTCACATCAATACATAATAACTTTTGTTTTTATCTAAAGATTTCGAATCTATCCTTAACCCGAAGAATGAAAAATATCTCAATTATTCAAAACTTATTTCTAATGGCCAGTATGGCTTCTATTAGGAATACTCGACCAGTGATTGATTTCTTCCGTGTCTACGATTCTTAGTCTTCTCGCCTTCGCCATTTTAAGGATCTTTTGTTGCTGCTCTTCACATATAAAAAGCTTAAGTAGTCTAAAATAAAGCCTTATGTTTTGAACTTTATTAATAATTATTATTATATTTTCTAACCATCAAATTTTAAACATTGTTTAAGTTAGTAGGAATACACTAACAAAGAAATTTCAACTACGAATAATTGGTGAAAATAGTGAGAATCAAAATTGAACATAACAGCAACTTTTAATATAAAAAGTATAGCCATTTTCGTTTTTGTATTTGTGCTAAAAAAAAATGCTTAAGTTTTCGTTCGTTTTTGTCAAACTTAGCGCAAAATCGTAAAAAAATGCTCACCAAACGTAAGGAACTTCCCTAATTCTGTAAGGTTGCTATTTTATACAGAATTTTATTCTATATTACACAGAATTATGGAAACTCTTTACGCTTGGTGAGCATTTTTTTACGATTTTGCGCTAAGTTTGACAAAAACAAGCGCAAACTTAAGCCTTTTTTTTAGCACAAATGCAAAAACGAAAACGGCTTATGTATACAGCTATAATAATATACCTGAGCTCCTTTAACAGGTCTTAACAAGTCCATTGCGGTGGTTGAAACCTTCAAAACATCAAAATCATAATCTAAATAAAATTCTGCGTATTTATTAACATATTTATCTTTCGCCTGCGTCCATGAGTAAAGAAGAATAAGCGGGTCTATTTGGGTTTTTATTCCAAGCCTGAAGTATATGTCTAACTGTTAAATAGTGTTACTATAATCAAAATATATGAATAATAATAAGAATGAAAAAATACTTAAAGATGACAGAAATAACAAATTTATTTAAAATAAGAAAGCACACTTTCTTCAGATTCGCCAAACAAAACCAAATCAACAGAGTACATACAATAAATAAGCAGGTCATCCTCCGCTCTCTTCTATTTTCCATCAATCTAACACCCTCCCTTACCACCCTTACATCTAATTCTTTCAGCACCTCATCCATATGCAAATTAAATAGTGAGGAAGACAACACACCCCTGCCTCACTCCACTATTAATATTAAACCATTCACTTTCAATTCCATTTATTCTTATACACGCTTCACTATCGACACACACATACTTTTGATTCCATTAACAGACCTACCACCATCATCATATATCACTAACACTGCCGAAAAGTTTCCCTATTAAATCCCGCCATAGCGCCTGTTTGAACTCTATAAAAACCCATATATACATTATTTTCTTTCTCTCTCATTTTCTCCTCATTATATATATATATATAAACATATATAATATAGTAAACATATAGATACATATGTACCTTTACTATAATATCTATAAGATATTATATATATATATATATATATATATATATACGGTCTAATATATATATATATATATAATATATATATATATATAATATATTAATTAAGGATGTGCCGAATAGGGAAAAAGCCGAATACCGAATACCGAATATTCGGCTAAAAGTATTCGGCCGAATACCGAATATTCGGCCGAATAATCACTTCGCTATTCGGCCGAATAGTTATTTCAAAGTTCGGTCATCCATTTAGGGAAAAATAAAGAAAACTTAAACTGGTCAATAAAAAAAGGTGAAATTTTCTTGGGTGGACTTTTGTAGCAGATATATAGTAATTCGGAGGTGCTGATTCCATATATATTCTCGGATTTGCTTTATCACATCCCGTTTTCGTGCAATCATGGATACCTATTTTTTACATATTCCCTAGTAATGACAAAATTCATGTGCGCACTACGTAGGCTGTATAGACGTTACTACTGTGGGTTCCGCATAATATCTACAGTAGCAGCAAAGTTTCTGCAGTCGAATTCGGGGAGCATGTGGTAATTTAGTTTTACGTTCTAAATGTAATGCAATGCCAATGACCTGGAAGTGATGTCTATCTTCATCTGAAATACAGTCGGATGGTCCGTCAATTGTTCACCCAGGATGAACTGAACGATCTTGCATGAGAGTTGTATTTGCCGAAGTTGTCCTTAGCTGTTGGCTTCGAGGTTGCATGAAAAATCACTACTGGACCATGGCACAAGAGTAAAATTTATATCGTAACAGAGAAGCAGAGTTGCGGAGGCTCTCCGTCGAGGTAACCTTGTGTAAATTGCAAGTGAAGTATGCAGGCCTACTATCACTATGGGACTCCGCAGCATACGTGCAGGCAAAGTGGCGACTGTTTATTGACAGTGACTGCTAGTGTTTGTTGTTACACAACGGCAACAGGTATGCTTCGGTTCCAGTTGGGTGCTCGGTATGGATGAGAGAGGAAGTATGCAAATATCAAGACAGCTTTGGAGAGGCTACAATATCAGGTACATGGATGGTAAATGCGTCGACCTCAAAATGGTAAACATTTTGCTCAGTCTGCAAGCAGGTTTCACCAAATATCCCTGCTTCCTGTGCCATTGGGACAGCCGGGCGGCAAAGGATCACTGAACCAAAAGAGAATGGCCACCGAGGGAAACCTTGACGCAGGTGACAGTAATCGTACGTGAACCTCTTGTACAAGAGAAAAAATCATCTTACCTCCACTAAACACATAAAACTTGGTTAGATGAAAACAAATTTGGTGGGGGAGGCCTTGGACCATGATGGTAATGCTTCCGCTATAATATGCTAACAAAGTTTTCCTGGTCTGAGTGACGCAGAGAAAAAAAGCTGGGATATTTGATGACCCACAAATACAGACACTCCTCCGTGATGCTGCCTTTGCTACAACAATGATTGTGTTAGAGGCAAGGAGAGTGGAATGCTTTTTCAGATGTGGCACACAGAATTTTCTGGGGAACGGGAAAGCCGAGAACCACTAACATCTGCTTACAGGAACTGCTAGACGTTTTCATTCTCATGGATGTAGAATGAGTAGAAAGTTGCACTTACTTACATTCTCACCTAAGAAATTTCCGGATAACCTTAGGCGATGTTTAGTGATGGCAGGGTGAAACGCTTCCAATTAAGATCCTAAGTTCTGGAAAGACGTTACAGGCGCAAGTGGGAACTCAAATATGATGGCCCGACTAATTGGGTTGGAGCTTGATGAGGGATATTCTAGACGCTATGCACAGTTGATCGTCTACGAAGAGAAAGTTAACTACCATCGTAGGTATCTTTACATTAACTAAACCCATTCCTTCTATTACAGTCATTGTTGTCCCATATTACGCCTTTATTCATAGTTGTATAATATGTTTAACATATATCTATCAAAGACATGTATCCATATCATTGCGATTTGTTTCTCTCCCTTCATATATGCCAATATATATATATATATAATAGCTATATTATAAATATATATATATATATACATATATATATTTATATATAATATATTATATTTATATATATATATATATAATATAATATATATAATTTATATATATATATTATATATATATATATTTTATATATATATATATATATATATATATATATTATATATATATATATATATATATATATATATATATATATATATATAATATATATATATAGCTATATATTATATATAATATATATATATCCATATTGTGATAGACCCTCTTGGAAAAAGATAAAATCAAATAAAATTTTACAAGATCTGTAGTTACACACAATTACTTTCTCACAATATGCGATGATGATATGCAAAACCGGATTACATTTTCTGGAATCAGTCAAACATCAATACATCAACTCTGCGAAACCTCGTCCAAGAATCTTCCATGTTATCAGTGTTATATAAAAGTAATCAAAACAAAAAGTAAATATACTTTTTTTCTTAACCTCAGCAAAACCATTCACCATATCTAAAAATAATTAATGAAAATTGAAAAAGTTTCGTAGTTATAAGATATTAAACTAACTTCCATTGACATAAGCTCTAAGGTAACTGACAGACATTAGCAGTTCTCCAATTTCAGGGATAACCTATTTCTTGTGCTTCATAAATATTC
>JABUQX010125230.1:27500-35000 GCA_015478945.1 Trachelipus rathkii
ACGCACCTTGTTCTTCACCAATCAGTTTCTCAGTCACTTGACAGTCACTCATCGCACTCTTTCGACCAAAATACCAGCATATACTTCCCTACAACCTCATAAACTTATTCCCCTATAATTTCTACAGTTCCCCCTTTTTCTCCCTTCCTTATCAATAAGGGTACTATTACGCTCTCCTCCATCCCTTGGAACTATACCCTCCTAATAAACGCTTTATTACACAACTCTCCAAATCAATGCAATCCACATCTCGCCCCGTTTCTTGGATCATTTACCAGTAATTCATCTATACTGGCAGATTTACCATTCTTTCAACTTTTTCACTCTACCCTTACCTCCTTCCTTACAAATAACCTCATCCCCAAATACCTATTCCTTCTGCACCATCAAACCCAACACATTCACTATCACCTCTCATTATGTTAAATATTGTGCAGATCTCGAAGTGGTTCTTTTCCACACCCTCTCAACCGCCTACTTCATCAGTTACAAAAGCACCTAATCCCTATTCATTATTCTAGCGCAGATTCCCTTCATTCTCATTCTAACCTTTCGGCGCTTCCTTCCAGAAGAAGACTTCCTATTCCCTTGTAAGTCCCCATTCATACTCCTTCCAAATGTTCATTTTACCGCTCGGTGGCCCCCCTTCCCCATCTTGTTTTCCTACGTCCATACACCTTTTAGGTATTTTCTTTTTTCCTCCTTATATAATTCCAAGCATCTTTCTTCTTTTTGAGTCTTCATCATTTGCTTTTAGTATTCAACCACAGGCTTCTTTTTTACCTTTAACCGCTTTCATCACCTCTTCATTCCAACCCTCACCTGTTAACATTGTTACTTCCTACTTTAGCACAACCACATACTTCTTTTGGAACTACTAACAATTGCTTCCTTCTTTGCCCCCAGATCTTGTTCAGTATCCAACTTTGTTCACATTCACCGTTTTACTAGCGACGCTCCTTACCTACTTTAATCCTTATTATCTTGCCTCACTTAACTTCTCCTCTTAATTTTACCCACCTCCTTTCGTATCACCTTCCTCTCCATCCAAGCCCCACTAAATTAATTTAAAAATAGAAATAATAAATATATATATATATATAATAATATTATATATAATATATATAATATATATATATTATATATATATATATAATATATATATTATATATATAGTATATATATAATATATATATATATATTACTATAACTTTTAACACTGGCTGGTTTTTAGAATGATACAATTTTGCCACGCTTCTAAGTTCTAACTTTTAAGGGTAAAATAAATGCTTTGTTCCTGTTCATAGGCGCGCGGCTATAGGCGCAAAGAATTGCCTGTGCGCCTTTGCTTAGTCCGCCTTTTTTAAAAATTGTTGCGCCTCTTGCCGCCTACAAATTGATAGTCGCCATAGGCGCAACTCGGTGGCGCAACGCCCAGCTGATATATATATATATTATATAAAATTATAAAAAAATAATAGATAAAAATTAAATAATAAATAATAAAATATTTTATATAATATCTATATATTATATATATATATATATAATATATATATATATATATTATTATATATATATATTATATAGTATATCGGGCATGAACAATTTTAATTGTGGTGGTTCTCTCTTTTCTTTGGTGGGATTTGCGTATGTGCCTCTGACCTTTGCCCTCCAGATCGAGATCTTAATTAAATAAAAATTATATATTGGTATTTATACATGACTCAAATTTTCCTGGAATTGTTCTCACAAACTAACATTTAAATAACTACAACGAAGTCATCGTATATATACCTTAAATCAACGCGAATGTTTACTGTGCTGAATAAGCTTTTGTTTAATATATATATTATTATATATATTATATAATATAATATTATATATATAATAATATATATATATATATATATATACTATATATATCTATATATATATTATAATATATATTATATATATATATATATCAGTGGCGTTTTCTCCATGTATGCAAAGCATGCAATGAATGCGTACCTATGTTAAGTAAAAAAAATACTTACAGCGTGTATACTTTGGTCTGATGAAAATAATACAATATTAAATTTTATATGATGACAGCATGCAGAATACGAAAGAAAGATCCGCTTCTAAAAGTAAAATGGCCCTTATTCTATTAGTAAATATGGTCGAATATGCAATACAATGACATAGATATTGAATTCAAAGAGAGAAACCAAATGTTACTCAATAATAGGCCTTACCGCACGACAAATACGGGCAATTTACTTATTATTTTTTCATTAAGTATGCCTTTAAAACTCAGCTTCTATTAACAGGGTTGGCATGAGTGGGCCCGACCCGAAAAAACCCACCCGGGTTTTTTCAAAAAAGCCCACTTGAAAAAACCCGCTATTTTGCCCACTTGGTTTTTTCAAATTTTTTTTAAATAATTCGCACATGTAAAAATAGTAAAACAAAAATGGAAAATATTCAAAATTATACTGCTTTTACTAAGCAAATGAGAGTAAAAACTCATTTTAATTCATTTGTTGAAAGATATATATATATAAATATATATATATATTATTAATATATATATATATATATATAAATGTCTAAATATGCAATTCATATCTATTTTTATAGTATATCTAAATTTAAAATATTTTTCAAAAAAAAGCATCATGGAAAAATGGAAAAATTTCTGCCCATCTTGCGGTTTTTTCAAATTTTCTTTTTTTCTGAAATGATAAAAAAATTAGTAAAACAAAAATCGAAAAATATTAGAAGATATACTCTTTTATAGAGAGAAATATATATAAACACATTTTATTTATTATGTAGAAGATAATATATATTATATATATATATATATATATATATATATATATATTATATAATATATTTATAATATATATATTATATGATAAAACCGGTATGTATAATAAAATAAATATATAGTATATATAATATATATATATATTATATATATTATATATAATAATATATATATATATATATATATATATATATATATATATATATATATGAGCAACGTCCAAAAGTGAAACCTGCTAGACCTTTTCTTGAAGATGTCGAAGGGTGTAACCAGGTCTTAAGGTTTGTAATCTTTTCAAAAAAGTACTTCAATTCAACACTTAAAAATCAGACCGTTGTTAGCCATAAAAAAAAACTTGATATTTTTTTGGTCAACGAGAATTCTTTTTGCTGGCAGTGTCATTTTAATGGTATAAGTTTAGACAAATTCCTTTTTGAAGTTTTTGATGTGTACAAGATACAGATAGACATGTTTTCATTGTTGAACAAGTCTTGCAGCCATCGCAAATTAGATGAACTCCCTTTTTTTACCATCTGTGAGATCCATACCTTTCAACGGTTGTATTAGCACTTGATTCACTAGATTTGCCAGAATACTGACAAGGCGCATTACAAGATTTTTTCCGATGCACTTTTATTCTTTCAAATTTTATTGCAAATTGTATCACTGTAATATTTACATTTTAATTTGCTGGTCCTAGACAGTTCAGAACCTCAGTCCTTTCATTTCCTAGTTTTCTTCTGGATCCAAGAGTCTTTGGCATTACTGTTATAATCAAACTTAGAATAACTTAACAAAATTGAAAACAAATAATTAAATTAATAGGAAATTGCAGTTATTGCTGAAAAGCAAAGGAAAAATGAAAAAACCAATTTTCCCCTCCCGTTTTTTTTTTTTCGGGTTTTAGATGAAAAAACCCGAAATAACCCGGGCCCACTGGGCTTTTTCAAAAAAAGTGGGTTTTTTGCCAACCCTGTCTATTAAAGGAAGAAAAATTTATATGTAATTTAGATCTTAAAACATAAGTGCAATAAGGTTTAAATTTAAGTTGCCCTTTTCTTATATCAATAGCTCCTTTATGTTTTTTGGTTTTCAGCTTTGGGTTTTATTATTATTATTATTATTATATATATATATATATATATTATATATTATATATATATATATATATATATATATATATATATATTATATATATATATATATATATATATATATATACTTATATATAATATATAATTAGTATATATATATATATATATAATATTATATATATGGAGAAACTAAAGAAAGTACCCGCATGATATCTCTAAAACTAAGACAGGTACAAGAAAACTAATAACAATATTTAAATCTGCATAAGAAATTTGTATGGGAAATGATCTTTTTTTTTTTTAATATCTCCAAAACTACGATACAGTACAAGAAAACTAATACATATATGGAATCAGCGTACATGAAATTTGATCATAAAAAAAAGGATTTTTTTTAACTAAAAGAAACCCTAGGGTAAACCGCAAAAGATGCACAAAGAGTCGGGGTCTCTCGGGTCCTGGGGGACGACCAGGGAACTTCGTCCCCTCGTCCCACCGGTCGGCCTTCGAGCCCCTAAAAGAATAAAAAAAAAATTCATACCTGATTCCAAATATGCTATTATAGCATATAAAAAATCCTTTTTTTTTCCTACAATTTCATACTCTGATTCCATAAATGTTATTAGTTTTCTTGTACTATCGTAGTTTTGCAAGATAAGATAATTAATAACAAAAAAATATAAGATAAATAAAAAAATTCATTTCCATGACAAATTCTCATACGCAGGATTACCAATATATGTTATTGTTTTCTTGTACCCTAGTCTTAGTTTTAGAGATATCATGCTGGTACTTCCTTTAGTTTCACCATATATAATATATAAATCATCATATATATATATATAATACTATATATATATATATATATATATATATATATTATATATATAACTATATTATATATTTATTCTATATATTATATAATATATATATATATATATAATATAATATAATTTTAGAGGACTAACACTTCTTTAGCTTTTTAGTTTCCAGCATTGCATGCGTCCAAACATGAGGTTACTGGAGTCGCCACTGAATATATATATAATAATATATAAACTTCCTTTTAACTTGTTTTATCCCCTTTCTCAGAGGGTAACACGGGGGAACTAACAGGAAATCGACCTTTACGCGCCGGCTATCCAACCAGCGCCACAAGTGTTCGCAAGCCGGAGTTTTTAATTCTGCCCCCAGGAAGATAAGCCCAAACTCGCTCGCGGAGGATTGAACCAGCGTCCTCTCGATCGAGAGTCGGCGAGTCAACCTCCTGTGCCACGAGGTGTTCTTCAATATATATAAATATATATATATATTATATATTATATATTATATATATATAGTAATATATATATATATATATATATTATATATGATATATATATTATATAATATAATATATTTATATTATTATATATATTATCAAAATACTTCTCGGAAATCCAAATCGCATAAACCAAATAAAAGAGATTTAAAATAAATACCGATGAATTAAAAAACATTTTTTAAATAGGAGAAATGGCTCAAACGTCATTTCTACCCTCAGTGTAAATAGAAAACTGAACTAAATTATAAAAATACACTGTCCAATTGGGGTCGAATTTCCTATGTTCTCCAACTGGTTTTTAAAAACCGGTTTTAAGAATGTTAACGTATTCAATTCAAATGATAAAAATTTAAAATTAATAACTAAAATATTAAAAAAATACTTTACTAAAATAATATTTCACAATAATATAATTAATTCAATATGCTTATAAGGTAAATTTTTATTTATTTATATACAAACAGAATGCTCTAAGATAATAAATCTTATTTGAATATGGTCCTTCCAATTAGGCCTACTTTATCACATTACTGCATTCTACTTCTATTAAATAACGAGATGCCTTTCGAACTTATTAACAGCCTTTTCGAACGCAAATTGTGGAAAAAAAAAAAAAAAAAAAAAAAAAAAAAAAAAAAAAAAAAAACGGCAAACGAGAATAAGGAAAAATTTCTGTTTATATATAAATGAACGCAAATTACATGTAGCTATTATATATATATATATAATATATATATTATATATATATTTCTATAAATATATATATATATATATATATACTATATATATATATATTATATAATATAATATATATATATAATATTTATTATATTGGCGATAGGGCCGGATATCCGGAAACTATCCGGTATCCGGCCTATCCGGCCAAGTTTTTGACTATCCGGTATCCGGCGATATCATTGTTTATCCCGGCCGGATAACCGGATATTTACTTCCCTAGTAGGTTCTTCCTCCGTTTAAGGATAATATTCCAAATAAATTTGAAATAATTACTATATATATATATATATATATAGTTATATCTATATTATATATATATACTATATATATATATTAGATATATATCATATTATTATATAATATATATATATATATATATATATATATATATATAATATATTACATATATATCTTGTTTAGAATTTCGATGTTGGGTGCCAATGTTATATTATTTTAATTACATCATTTATGTTGACTTTACAATACAATTTATCTGAAATTTGGTGGTGACACGTTTTATAAATTATTGCTCATGGTAATATTAAAATATTCATAAATAATATATTATAAAAATAATTTAAATTATGGTAAAAATTGATTTTGTATAATGGAAATTAGCTATTTTTCTAAGACACATGTTAATTCGCATTTTTACTACCATAAATTTTATTCCTCACGTTTAAGTATTGTAATTATAAATAGTAATGTACCACTCCGCTATTTAACGTGGGTTTTAACGCATTGGTATTATTACCAGTAAAATAATTACGCACATTCCTCAGAAATTTATAATAACAAAAAACCAATTCTATTTCTCAATGGTTACCCACGCCTTCAGTGATAACAAATATAAAATCAGAGCAATTTCAGGGCACAAAGCTTGGATAAAATGCAATGTGGAAATAACATATTACGTTCTGGCTATTAAGAAAAAGTGGTGGCCTACGAATTAAATGGGTCAAATATCGATATAACTTATAGGCGACAATTCGAGATCAATATATCGATACTCGAGAATTTCCGGTTCGATTAAATAGTAACACTCAACTATCATTTATATATTGTATAAATTTTTACATTCAGAAATAAAGAAACCTCTTTAAACACATGATCCTGTTGAATGAAAAAACACGAAAAAAAAAAAAAAAAACGTTTTTTTGTGGTTGCTATCAAACGTACAAAGATGGCCAATGTGTAAAAATTTGTGGACTATAATTTTGGGCATTCCACTGAACTAGACATTTTTTTTTGGTACTCCTCTAATTGCGCGGAGTGATATAGGCATTCCGCTAACTGCAAATTCCACAACATTTTTTCAATTATCGCAATTGCAATTCCTCAATTTATTTCGGTATTCCGCAATTGCGGCACTTAAATTGCGGAACGGTCCACCCTGATACATATCATATATATATATAATATATTATATATATATATATATATATATATATCATACTATATTATTTTATAGTATATATATCATATATATTATATATCTATTTATATTATATATATATATGTCAGCT
>JABUQX010125230.1:40000-41061 GCA_015478945.1 Trachelipus rathkii
CACGGGTCGAGGGGTACGGGGCAGAGACCCTCTTTTAAAAATGTTCTTGTTGCCAATGTGTTTGTATCGGTTGTTGTGATGAATTTTTTAAAAAGTTTTTTCTAATTAAAAACATTTCTGACAAAAAATATGAATGTCTCATTTTTGAAATCGGCATGGAGCGCTACGCTCCGATTTATAGGGAAATATATATATATAATATATATATATATATATATATATATATATTATAAATAATATATATTATATATAATATATATATATATTATATTTATATATATATAATATATATAGATATTATATATATATATATTATATATAATAAAACTAAATTTAAATAAAAATTAAAGAACGCAACCAAAAGATTTGTTGCCTCAAATTTTAAAATTTAATATCTTTATTTTGGCTTTTGTATAGGCTTGCATGATAAAATATTCAGGATATAATAAGGATGTAAAGGTTTCATTCAGATGGTCCCGTTGAGTTCTTTAGACTAAATCGGAAAAAGCATAAAAATTTTATACGAATTTGTAAAATTGGGCAGTCATGGCAACTATGTGAACAAAATCTTTCTTACCTTTATATATATCTATTATAATAATATATATATATATATATATATACTATAATATAATATAATATATGTATATATAATATATATAATATATATATCATACATATTATATATATATATAATATATATATATTATATATATATTAATTATATATATATTATGGTTGAAGCTTCAATAATAAAAAAAAAAACGACTTTTTCATCTAATATTAATTTAAACTTAAAAGTTTCATAAATATATGTTGAACCTAAAAATCATCGTATTTTTTTTTGTGCATTTATTTATCAGAAATATTTAAAAAATATTTTAATTTTATTTTCGCCCATTTAGGGGGCTCGAGCCGACGGGGGACAGAGGGGGGACGATGTCCCCCCCGTCGTCCACGGGAGGCCGAGAGACCCGAACTCCTGCCAACTTTGCGGTTTACCCTATGGTTATTCCTTTAGTTAAAAAAGACATAATTTTAATTCCCTTTACAATATGGTA
>JABUQX010125231.1:0-10000 GCA_015478945.1 Trachelipus rathkii
ACGCCCCCTATCTTACACTATTTTCGTATATCACGACTTAAATGCAACCAAATAATCACTCGAAGCTCAAGCTCCCATAACAGCTATGCTGACTAAGGCGCTGAGCGTTTGTTCTCTTGATCTGCTCTGAAAAAGTTAAAAAATGACATAGTTAATAGGATACTTATAAGTATATAAATCTCAAAGTAATTAACTCACTATTGGAACAGTTTAGAATGTCCGCATTGTAGTCACTTTTAAATGCAGTCTAAGGTGTTAGAAGGACAATTAAGATTATATTTAACATGTGCAATGCAACCACACCAACATACGGGTCTTAAAAACACTCTAGCTTTGTGACCAACTGATTGCCCCTTTATACAAGTACTGGAAGTATATAACGAATTCAAACGTCACATTGTATTCTTTCGAGATAAATGAGTTTATTTTATAATTTTTCCGAGATAAATAGGGTTTTTTACCATAAATGCTATAATAATCAACTTTCAAAAAGCACTCATGAAAAGCTCAATCATATGTAAAGTCGCAACTCTTCCACAGCGATCCTTTTCAAGATTAAGTGTCTATTTTTTTTCACCTATTTGCCAACCCTTGTGGCTAAACGAAATTTGGTGTGTGCTGACTTTAAATCTGTCGCATTACTGATAAGTGTCGACAAGTCACAACTCTCGGGCAGTCGAACTTCCTTGCTATGTCCCTTTTTTGAGAGTAGAAGTGCCATATTTCCGCCGACGATAAGCATTTAAGTTAGAAATGAGATTCATATAAGACGTACACATACATGGTGTGGACGATAAAACTATTTTTATAAGCACGTTCGTGATCTGAGAGAAACGAAGATTGGTCGGTAGATTGTCGACGAGCTAATTGCGTTCACAAAAGATCTTGATAAAAACATATGTGGAAAGTCCATTGTCCTCAAAGTGAATTAATCTCTGAAAATATATGAGATGAAACTCTCGTCAAAGCCAAGAGATGGAATTTTATCATGTGAATGAGATTTACGCTATTAATGTAGAGTGTTCTGATATAATAAATAAAATAAATAGAAGTTGCAAGAAAATATACGTACGACCTTATATAGAAGGCTACATATATGTCTATCTATAAGGTTTTTATTTTGCTGAAAGGTGAGAAAGTATTGATGTACGTAAGCGCGGATGACATTGTTTTACTTCGATTATATTCTGGTGGTGAGTTGTTCCCCATAGGATTAGAGGGAGATTTAACTCATTTTATTTTATAGATAACCAGAATTACGGCTGTTATTCTTTATAATAGAGAGTTCATTTTTTCTTTAATTTTCTTAAGTAAGTGAATTTATTGTAATTATTCGTCTTCTAAATATGAGGTCTATTGGCTAATTAATTCTAGACGTAATTAACTTCTTTCGCTTGAAGGCGCTTTATTAATTTCCCAGATATAGAGCACTTAAATTTAAAATACATAACGTCTAGAATTTAAAATTATTTCGAGTGTTTTTAGAGTAAAGATTATATAATCATTTATTTTTATTCATTTCTAATTCTATACTTTTTGTGGTTGATATTTTTCACATTATCATTATATTGATCAATTCTTCCCTTTTCATTTGTATCCTCTATCTTTATCATTATCTACAATCCTTTTTGGTATTTTAAAATCTGCCTCCGCGACTCATAAGAGATATATTCTCGGAATTTCCTTTTGAGTTTTACTATATATTGGTTAGTTATAAGGGTCTATATACTCTAACCAGCATTTACGCCATGCTGAATTTGACAGTGCAGGCAACCTGTAACATGTAGATTTTTATGTCTTTTATTTAGCTTGGATGATACGAGCCTTTAAAGTTATGGGGATAAATTTCCTTATCATATTTATGTTAAACAGCATTGTTGTAAAAGTTTGAATGGGACTTAACCTAACAAGTATGGAGGTATTTACTCGAAGCTTTTTGTTACCTCATTTGAGGGTCAAGTTCCGCTGGTTGGGTATAGGACCTATAAATCTAACATGTAGTTCGTTAATGAGGGAGGTGGTGGATTTGGATTACTACTTAACTTATTACTATTTCGTTCAGAAAGAGAATTGGATCCTCTCGCCTTTAGTTCTCTCTGCTAACATTTTGAAGAGGGTACGAAGATAATAGCATTTTTTTTCGATCTTATTAATAACAAACTATTAGCAAATATTCTGCCAGCGGGCTATTGGTCCAATTTTATATTTGTCGATATCTTATATAACACTGAAGGCAACCTTTGTAACTACTTAATAAAATTTAACGGACATTCATTCTCACACTGAATCTCAAATCTCGAAAACATTATAAAAGGTTTTTATTCATAACCATAGTAGTTCTGTTTATCTATTTTAGGGTTTATAAGAGCTTCTCTCTGGGTATTTTGCCAGTAGCTCTTCGAATTTATTAATTATTTTGCTTTATTTCGGGTGCTCGAGTTAGATATTCCCGTCATAACTTTTCTTAAAAACTTTCGGTCAGAGACAGACTAATAGTTGGTTAGCCTTGATCATAACAATTACTTTCTGAAGAGGAGGAGAGGATCAACACACGAGAAACTCAATAAAAGAGAAGGTCAAGCAGGGGATGTATGAAATATGCGCGTCAGTCGGCAAGTAAGTGGATAAGATGGAAAATATTGCAATGCCTGTGAAGGGTGTAGATACTTGTGCTTATTTTATGTATTTTCCTCGCATAATTATATGTTAATCATGTTTTTGAGGAGGTGCGGGTGTAAGTGGGGTTTGCTTGAGTTTTACCAGCCAAGGCAATAAGTGTCTAAAATCAGCCTTTTAAAGCATTCTTTCGATAAAGGCTTTATCATTTCTGCTCTTGAAGATTCCAGTCGGATACCGAGAACGACGGTTTTTTCGCAGATATGCAGGGCTTTGCCCTTTTTATTAATGAACAGATTTTATGTTGCGAGTCCGTAGCGTTGTTTGCTGTGAATCTTCTACTTTCTGCAAAAAGCGGAGTACTCACTTAGCATCTGTTGAAGGTTGGGGTTATGGATGCAAAGAGCGAGTAGAATTCTGAGCCCTACTCTCCTTCCCAGTCTCGTAATAACTTTCTATATCATGGTGCTTCTTTGATGGTCCTTCTTGGTAGGGTCATTTCGGGCGTTGTCATAGTGTATTTATCACTCGATTTTGATCTTTACTAATGATTGGGTTATCTCTAGGCTCGATTTTATCGTGATTTATTGGGTAATAGGTTGAGTGTTAGTCTGTTGTGTGTGCGGATTTTCTTGGGTGTAATGTCTAGTCTGTTAGCTGATTTTCTAACAGTCTCCAGAAGTAGGTCTATTTTCTTCAATTCTCCCTTTCTCACGAGAATAACAATCTTGGGCCATCGTTGGCAAAAGGTGCTGAATTTGTGTGTGATGATTATTAAGAAGAGGCCAGGGGCTTGAGTATGTGTGTGTATTGATTTAAAAAATATTTTGTATCTTTTTGCAATTCACGTTCTCTTGGTTAGTAGAGTGAATATTTTTGTTGCTGGGCTATGTAATGGCTGTCTTGGGTTGTTGATCAAGAAAAATGTCATCCATATGTGAGGAGAGTCTCTGCAGATATAATGGTATTGAGGATGCCGTCCCTGTTGGGTATTATGGACTGTATCAAAAGAATTTGTATTTATCCTATGTGAATTAGTAAGGGATAATTTATCATGCTCGATGAGGTAGAGAGAGCTAAGGTATAGGCCTTTTTTCTCATTTCGAATGTAGGTTGGGCTTCTCTGTGAGGGGTGAATGAACCCGACTTTGTTACGGATGTGTGAATGTGGTACTTGCTTCTGCGAGTCCTGGGGCGCAAAGGGTGGAGTGGAACTCTATTTCCTACTAGAATCTGCCTGTTCCGTTATTACATTTGTTTCTTCAGCGGTTCTTGTTGTTACATTTTTATAGATGGCTCTGCCTTGGTTTGATATATTGACATCCTGCAACGGTGCGGGAAGTTCATAGATTTACAACCTCAGATATCTTCTTCTTGTTGCGAAGCTTCCCTAAAATCGGAAATTATTCTTACTCTATTACCGCTTTTCTCTAAAACGCTCATGGGGAATGACCAAGGGGAATTGCTGCGGCGCAGGACGTAGGACTCCAGGTGGCTACGTAGGCCGTTTTGTCATAGCTCTTCGCCTTCCTCGTTTGTGCATTAGATTTTCATTGTGGGAAAACCCTCCTTGGTCTGAGGGAGATCGGAGGCATCCCCTTGATGTTCTCGCCTATTGATATAGGGTTAAAAGCGTTTATAGCATAGTTCTAATATTACATACTTCTATCTAATCAGCGAAATGGATAAAACCCGCTGCTAATTCCGTCACGGCTAGTACACTATCAAAAGCTACATTTAACTCTAACTTCTTGGACGTAAATACTCCTACACAATAAACTTTCAAAGCGCTGTGCTCATTCTTTTTACTTTTTAAACTCTTATATTTCCTCAAAAAATTTCGTTCCCACCCGTCTTCCATTAATATAGTCCTTAATTTTATACCTAATGGATGGGTCTGTGGGTCGGGTAGAACTACTCAGGTGGTATTTTTCAAATAACTCATGAGAACATATTTTCAATAATATTACCAACAAATCGTTCTAAAAGTATCCTCTTTAAGAAAAAGAACGAGGTAATCAACAAACAAAAAACATGTTTACAGGAGGCTCCCATTGATGAACCATACCGGAGGAGAGAGAGAGATAGGAGAGAGACTTTGAGGACGAAACAACAAGGACACTCGCAGCATACGATTTATATTAACAACATTCATATTTACCTATTCCAAATATATCCACAGTATTATTTGGTTTACCTTGTTAGCTCTATTCAACAATAAGGACTCAATCGCTTTAAATCAATGGCCCAATCCAAGACACTTAAACCTCCAATAATTCTTTATATACACATAATGATAACCCTAGAGAAATGGCAGCTTTATGTTCGCTTCTTTACATGAACGCCTACATAAAAAAGGTATTCCCCACCTTAAAAATACAGGATAGAATTTTACACTGACCTCACAGCCCCCGATCAGAAATTTTTCTCAATCTCTCCTGGTATAATATCATACTAAAATTGGACAATTTATTGGAAATTAATTAGGCTACGACTGAGCAATACTCACCTTTCCTCACTAGCGTATGCTTTTTAGGGTATGCAGATATCCTTTTTACATCAGAGGTCCAACCGCTTTCCCAATCACATCTACAGGCATGTTGATAATTTTCAATTCTAAACAGAATCAAACACTACAGTACTACCAGATTAAATCGATCTTATTTATTTTCGTCATAGACTATATACAAGGTCAATTTATTGAATGTATCAATCTTAAGTCCAAGAATACTTTCATTGTCTACCCCCAAACATTCGCGTCTGTATACTTGCTTTTTACCTAATCAAAGTAGTGATCGTCACGAGCACTTGAATATCGGGTCTTGACAAACAATATTTGCTTCACCATTGCTTTCCCATTTTCACTTGTTTGCCTATTATTGTCACCTATCTCCTGTAACTACACACCAACTTAACATGAATTTATTATGAATTTAAAACTTAGACGTTCCCATCATGCAAGGGATTGAACAGTCCAAGTAATAAATAATCTAATTATCTTGTAACATACATACTATACTTTCAAATTTTGGATCAACCATCTAATTATAATTTCTGTAATACTAAGAGCTTGCTCTCACACAAACCTCGTAGACTTGACAAACAGGTCCCTGCTTTCTCCATATTTAAAGTAACATTGGTGGTCATACTTACACTATTGATTTCTCCCATGAGTTTCACTTTTTATTTAGATGGACTACTAATACCATCATTTTTATTTGGAACTTTTCATCTTTAAAATTTTTACAGTATTTTTTTTGAAGCAAAAGAGGATGTGCAATCACTACTCTCTTCGTAAATACGATTTTAATGAACTCGAATATGGGTTTATTTGTTAAAGTTTTTTATTTATTTGTTCATTATTTTTCCATTTTATTTTTATTTTTAATGGGATTTATATTTTCCACTTTGTTGTTAGTGCTGGTAGTTGTTTCCATATTTTGTTCATTTTCAATGTTCTCAATGTTCATGTTATTATTAAATAAATAATAGATTATTTTCCCATTGTTGTCATTATTATTATTATATTATTTAATTATTATTATTATATCTAATTTAATTTATTAAATTAATTAATTATTCAAATATATCTATTTACTTTTATTCTTATGTTATTTATTGGTAGTTTTATGTGCAATTTATTATTATTATATATTACATATGTTAATTATATCATATTATTGAATTATATTTGTTAAGTAAGTCCTAGTAAAATAGTAGTTAAAGTTATAAAGATTTTCATTATTTTGGATTCATTGATTCAATAGTAGCTATTTGGATTGGTAATACATAACACACACCAATTTTTATTTAATTTCATACTTTTATTTGTGACTGAATCTATTAGTAAATCTTTATCAAAATCTTTCGTCTAGATGGTCATCAAATTTATCAACTTTGGATGGTAATTCTTTTATTAAATATTTATTATCTTTCACTTTATTTTTCTGTCTGTTGAGTATGATTTTTAATGAAATGCGCTTGCTGTTAGATGGAAAAATTTCGCAGCCATCTATTACACGAAGGGGAGTTTCCCTGTCGAGATTTCATCGGGCAACATTTGGGTCAAGGTTATTCTCTCTCAGTTATTAACTATATACTTAATAATTGGGTACATAGACCTCCTACTCCTAATCGGTAGTGTTTCCTGTCTCCTTTGACAAGAGCTAGACGAGATATGATTAAACAACATCACATGGTTTTTTTAATATCTTTCACTTGGTTGCTGTTCATATTTCATAACACTTTTGCCTTGCCTTTTATGTTATATCTTTCCATTTGCATCTTGATCCTTTTGAGTAGCTGCGACTTTTACATTATTTTGCGTCTTAGTCCCTACTTTCCTCTCGCTCAGACCTGTTTTCGCGGATTCGTGCCTTCTAATGACCTACTGTTGACAGTCCGAGTCGAATGGTAGCCCTCGTTCAACAGTCCTCGTGGAGGTCGGCCATGCTCGCAGCGGTGAACAGCTATGATGCTTTCGCCGCTTGTTATACCTTTATGCTACTGTATATACATAGCATTGCATGTTTGCTGTACTCCTGTCTCGTGCAATCTATGTATTGGATGCAGCTTCTAGCTGTGAGTACAAGTTGATGGCGTTAAGTGAGAAGTTAACATGTTTATTATATCAAACATAATCTAAACTTAAATCTTAGAGTGAGGCATGCAGGAGGTTCAAGGAAGGTTAGGATATGGACAGGGCACGAGAGACCAGAAGAAGAGGAGGAAGAGAGAAGATTGAGTAAGTACAAGGAAAGCTAGCAAAAGTGTAGGATATCGAGTACCGTGTATGGAGAGACGACGAGTTGGGTAAAATGAGAGCACGATGTAGAGATATACTTGTTTTCTCTCTTATTTGGCGGTGTGAGACTTCTGCGCGGTGTGAGAGTAGCTATTACATAAAAGTTACTTGTCTGGAGTCGAAAACAATTGATTGTTCATTCAATGCACAACACAATCCATTTAAAGAACCAATTAAAGAACAAACTCATTCTCTACAACTTTGGGGACACTCTCAGGTTTGTTACTTGTTAACGAGATCGATATATTTGAAATATTCTATTTATTTATAGCTAGACAATCATGCCACACTTAGATTTCAATCTCTATTTTAAAAATAATTTTTTCTACGAATTCATTAAGAATCATATTATAGACCACCAAAGATGGATTAATTAATCTGGAGACCAATCACTAATTTTACCACTAGCAACTAAAACCTTTCTATTAAATAAATAAAAAAAATATGTAGTTAATTTACCAAAAATACAATAAAAACACAATGAAAACAAAATCCTTGGATCAAAAATAAAAGAGTATAAAAAAACTAAAGTATCTACATCTCGTGTCGGTTGAAATTGATTGCAGCTCTTTAAAAAGTTTTATAATGAAGTTCGAGAAAAAAATTGAAGACCTGAGGAATATATTATTATAATTATATATATATATATAAGATTTAATTATAAATATTATATATTTATATATATTATCAACTAGCATAAATAATCAAGCATAATAAAGCTTGAGCACGCATTTATACTCGTATTCCTTAAACTTTCTGTAATCATAATTATTAATTCTTATTAACGTAAGTCTCACTTTTTACCAAAATCTGATTTACTCTCCTATTTCTATATTATATCTTTATATTTTTTATAATTTCTATATTTTAATGTTCTCCGGTACATTTAAATAAAGAAACAATTTTTAAAAACCACTTTTCAAAAACTCAAATTAACTTACTAAATATTCTCCTATACATATAATTTAATTAATACATGAATAAAATAATATATTATTAAATTAAATTATAATTAAATAAAGAATAAAGAAAAAATATCAATACTTTGATCAAGCTTTCACACTTATAATTATCACACTTTGATTAATAATTCTCAATACTATTTAAATAAAAAAATACATACATACTCTAATATTTCAGTCTTCCAATTTGATGAAGCAGATGTCTCTAATATACATTAGGAGACATTATAATATATAAATATAATATTATTCTTAATTAAAAAAAATAATTAAATATCATGTAATTAGTACAGTATATTGAAATTATTACGCAAAATCGTAACATTTTAAATGATCTTTAATATAAAAAAAAAAATATATTAGAAATATATATATAATAAGGTTTCTAACATGTTTCATTTTATAATTATAAAATTATAATTATATAAATATAAACTATATATTATATAGTATAATATCATTCTACTCTCACTACCTATGATATAATAAATATTCTATATGATATATATTACTATTACTATATTATATTTATACTGCTCTATTTAATTTTGCAACAAATATTTCTTACATTCAAAGATGGAAGTTGATATATTTCTTTCATAGATACGTGGACAGTCAAATATTTCTTATAGAGAACTAGGTCAATACAATATAAATTAGTAATTGGGATTTCAAAAATAGATTGTATAAATAAATATTCTTAGATTCATAATATAACATCAAACGAAAACGTTAAAGAATACAAATGGATAACATATACCAATTTTTGGTGCGACTTATAACTCCAGATCGCACCTCTTTATAGTTTATAAAATTATAATTAGGAGCTCCAACATTGGAGTAGTTAGGCTATTGTTAGTTTATTTAAAAAATCTTTTGACTTATGTACCTTTTAATTTCCTAGATACGCCATGATAAAAATATACAATATAAAAAAAATATAAATCTATGAATATATTATATTTAAAATTAATTATATTAATGCTTATCATTTTTTTGATATCCGGAAGCGATGGTGGCCTATACTAATATCTATATCATAGACCCATTTAAATGTAATATAGCGAGAGAGCTTTCTTTGCCAATTATTATCTCACTACGTAATCTTGTCCTCTGATAAAAAGGGGTGCCTTCAACAGCCGTCGACTATTTGTCTGCGCGGGTTGGGAGTGGAGAGTTTTACATTTATAATAAAAATATTCCGATGAAATTATAAGTAAACGAACAATAAAAGCAAGAAAGAATAAAAGAACATAAAAATATAAATATATAAGTTATTAATTAATATAATTGTTTTTTTGTTATTTCTTTCAAAAAGTTATTAATTACTAAAATTTTTATTTTATAAAAATTATTAAACCAAATTAATTTATAGATATTTATTCATGCTATATAGAATTACCTTTTTTTTATATTGTTTTTTTTTTGGATATTTTTTTTTTCCATTTGCTCTAAGAAGAGATCTATGGCAAATTTAGGGTTGTGTTCTACTAACACATCGAAGCTTTTGTTCCCCAATACCCCCTTGACTCGATGGAGATATTCACTTGGCAACTCATCGGGTCTCATGCCCTGTTTGAATACGTCCCGTATCCGATTTCTGTTTCTTAAGGCGGGA
>JABUQX010125231.1:15000-20000 GCA_015478945.1 Trachelipus rathkii
GAAATTTTTGCACCATTCATTTCGATGTGAGGGTCGATATTGTCCAATGTACACCTTGATATCGCAACCCCCGGCAACTCCTCCACCCCCACAACAGAACGTCAACATTTCAAAAAATGGAAAGGCTGGTCCGTGAGGCGACTCCCGGGCCAGATGGGGGTGAATATTGGGGGGAACGACGCTTTTGTGAGTAGAGACCTTTGTGATTGTTTACCCTGTAACTTTTGTATGAATAAATCAAATTTTGGGCGGGGAAGTATTAATTTTAACTATAGTAGGAGACGTTATTATAACGATAATCATAATAACAGTAGAAATTATAGTCGTAATTATAATAATAGAAATTACAGTAACCATAGTATTGACGATTTTTATAATAATAATTGCTATGGTAACGAAAATATTAATTGTAACGATGATAATTATAATAATAATGCACGCGTCGGTTATAATAATTTCTATAATAGTAATGAGCATGCTAATCTTAATGGCCATAATAGTAATAGGTACTTTAGTAATAATTGTAATTATATTAATCGTGGGTATGATGGAAATGTTAATAGATTTAAATGGAGTAGAAATATCACTTGTAAGGATGATCAAGGGCAGGGGGGGATTCCTAGTGATTCACCCCCTCCCCCACAGAAGTCGCTTGTCACTGAGTCGGTAGGAGTAGAGTCATCTTCAACTTCAAATTGTAACTCAACGCATGATGAGGTTAATAACAATAATGACAATAATAATAATAATAATGATTGTAGAACTAGGAATGATAGTCGTAGTGATGGCAATAACGGTTTTGTAAATTCTTATAATTGTATTGAAAATAATAACGCTGTGACTTTTGAAAACAATAGCTTTGTGAATGAGTCGCTGCCTCCCCCGACGGAGTCAACCTATCCCCCTACCCCTGTCACTGGGGAGAAGGCGGGGATGGAGGCGATTCAGACTTGTGACTCCATACTTGTTGATAAAAATAATGATAAAAATGAATTTGTAATTGATGAAAGGGGCGAAATTCCCTTTCTGAAAATGAATTGTATTAGTTTTAGAGATGAAGGAAATTCTTTTCCTTCCGATAAGCATGAGGGATCATTAATTTTAAGGAATAATGCATGTGACTTATCTAACAATACTGTAGTGGAAGTTTCTGGCAACTCAACTAACATCGTTGCAGCTGTTGGAGATATGATTTTTGATAAACTATATTACATTTCGGATAAAAGTAGCAATGAATCCTATTTGCTAGACTGTGGGAGTTGCCTCAACCTTATGAGTGCTTCTGAATTAGATAAGGAGGGGGCCCCGATTGGCAGTGCCAGGGCCGCAAATGGGGGCTGCATGAACATTTATGATAAAAGGGTAATCAAAATTGATTTGGGGTTAGACAGACTTTACAATGTACATGCCTATGCGGCAGATATCAAATTTAATGTTCTCGGCATGCCTTTTCTCAAAGAACACGGGTTCATTATAGACTTTAGGTGTCATTATTTATTAGATCCCAGCACGAAACGTAGTATTTCTCTTAGTAATGAGGCTTTTGATTTTTCGGAGCATGTACGAAATTCTATATTCCCTCTGGCCGCTGTCTCCTTAAATATTCCGCTTTGCGAATACGAATTAGTTAATAATTTAATTAGGAAGTACCAAGTGTTATTCTTAAATCCTTATAAAGCACCTAATTTAAATTTAAAGAATGATCAACTCAAAAGATGGCGCTTTATCTGTACAAAATACAGGAAGGAAGGGGGCGTGGCTTATTTTGACAGCTGTAAGAACAAATTTTCTGCTCGCTCACAACCCGACGCTAACGAAACTATAGGGGAGGGGGGAGGGGGGGGTAGAGATTGTACTATTGGAGAGGGGGGTGAAGATTGGAGTGTTGGTGGGGGGGGGGGGGGGGGGGGGGGGGGAGAGAGAAGAATGTCCTTTGAAGGAGGAAATTTTATGCGAGTTAGCGGCAAACTACCCATACCATGTGACTGTTAATGGATCGCCGATACAATTGAGGAGTAGAACCATAGCTCCACATCTTTTTGAGAAAGCAATGGGAGGGAAATCAATAAATTCATTGGACGCGGGGGTCATTCTCGCGGGGGAGCAAGCAATTGGGGCGTTTTTTCCAAACTAGCTTTTTGCGCAAAAGTCCGGACGGAAGGGTTTCGTTGGTCGTTGACTGAGGTTTATTAAAACCAAGAATCAACCTCTTGACATTTTACCCTACCCATAGATTAAAGGATATAAATTGCAATTGCAACCATTGCAAGTTATTAAACAGGCTGAAAATCGTTCGGCAAGCTTACTATAACGTGCCAGTCAAGCGAGGAAACAAAGAAATATTTCACTATTCTTGTCCATATCCTTTGGTAATTACAAGTTTTAAAACTATTTAATAGCAAGGACATAAGGTGTTCTTCTTAGTGCCTTCCATTACGCGCTTTATGCTCAATCTTCGTTTTGGAGATTTAAGGTAACGTTTTTTGTTTATTTTAGATGGACATCTTAATTGCCAAAGTTCGACTCTCTGAAGAGCATGTTGCATGTTGGCAGAAAGTCTTTGGAGAGGATTAAAGTAATATATGAAATTTATCTGAAACCCAGAAAATGTGTACTTGCAGTCGAAGAAACGGACTTTCTAGGTTTCAATGTTAGCGAGAAGGGGGTTAAGCCTAGTAAGGAGAAAATCGATGCAGTGGTGAATGTTGCAAGGCCAACAACTATCAAACAACTTAGGGCTTTCCTCGGTCTATATAACTTCTGCCGAATCAATATAGTAGGGGCGGCTCAATTGTTGCAACCCCTAACGAAAATGTTGAAAGGAAAACCCGCCTCCAATAAAAGGATTTCCTGGGGGGTAGAAGCCGAGCGAGCGTTTCTAGAAGCTAAAGCGGCAATGGTGAGTGCCACCCTGTTGTCGTTCCCTGATGAAGGAACTGAGTTACTAGTATACACGAAGGTAAGCGAACTCACTATAGCTAGTGCACTGATGGGAGAAGAAGATAATCAAACAAAGATTTTCGCGCTTTATAGTACCATACTCACCGAGGCAGAAGTGGCCCTACCACAGCTGGTTAAGGAGCTCTTATGCGTCAAAAACAGTTTACAAAAATATGCTTACTTAATTGCCAATAAGAGAATCACTGTCTGTACTAGCAACAGTGGGTTAATCACAGCTTATATGAAAAAGAGTGCCGAAAAAATTCATAATATTCGAGAGGTAAATTTATTGAATGCCATTGCAAATTTTGACGTTGAATTTAAATTGGTCTCTAAGGCTAAAAATAAATTGGCGATAATTTTAACAGAATTGGCTAACGAAAGAAATAAAATCATAAAGGCTGGGGAGTTGCAATTGCAACTGGCTTGTATAGAAAATGGGGAGTGGGCGTGGCCAAAACAAAATACTATGGAGACGGAGTTACAACTGGAGGAGGAGTTTTAGTTGGATGGAATTACTCTGAGATTCCGTAGTCGGACAGGGTTAACCCTTTAAACTCGGACCTTAAAAGACAAAACTTACTGGGATTATTATAATAATATATAATATAATAAAAATAATAATAATAATAATGAATAGTTAATAATAATAACCGAAAGTAGTAATACTAATAACAATATTAATAATAATAAAAAAAGAAAATAATAATATAATATAATAATAATAATAAGATGTAAAAAATAATATAAATAATATAATAATATATATATATAATAATAATAATCAATAATGAAAGTAATAATAATAATAATAATAATCAATCATAATAATAATAATAATCGAATATAATATAATAATAATATGAATAATGATGATATATAATCAATAATAATAATAATAATAATAATAATATATTATAATAAAATAATAATAATATAATAAATAATATATGAAAGTAATAATAATAATAATAATAAATAAAATAATAATAATAATAAAAGCGATAGTAGTAGTAGTAGTAGTAGTAGTAGTAGTAGTAGTAGTAGTAGTAGTAGTAAATGCGATAGTAGTAGTAGTAGTAGTAAGTAGTGTAGTAGTAGTAAGTAAATAAATAATAATAGTGGCAATGGATACATCGTAGCGAAGCTGGTAATGATAATGACTTTGAGGATTTTGTAATAAATACTATAACTTCAGTCAAAAAAGGGTTAAATGGACTGAGAAGAAATTCCGGATGGAGTAGATTTCAAGAAATAGCCTTATAGAAACACGAGACTGATGGTTTATATAAAGGAACCTATAAAGGGCTGAAAACTAGTGGATGAAGGCCCTGCTACCAAGGAATTCATCCATCGGGGCAAGGAGCTGTCTTTGGCGGTTGATATCTCTACGGGCACAGCTAGAATATTAGTACCGGAAAATCTGGTGGATGATGTCATAGAGAAAATACATAATACAAATCACTTGGGAATTAAACGGACTTTGATTATTCTGAAAGCGGATTTTGCCTTCAGATTTATGCATAGTAGAGTAAAAAAATTTATACAGAGTTGTGATGTCTGTCAAAAAAATAAGAGTGTTAGAAGGATATCTCCAGAATTCGGCAGATTTAAGGAAGTCTCGGAGAAGTTTTGACACTCTCCATGTGGATTTATGTAAGTTTCCGTATAGTATGGGGTTCAATTATCTGCTTGTTTTTATTGATAGATTTAGTAAGTATCCCTTCGCCTACCCTCTTAGGCAGGCGACAGTCGACTCGGTGTTGAATGTGTTAGTGAGCGAAATTTTTTCCGTTTTGTGGCTCAATAAAAAGACTCATCTCAAGAATCGAGGATGCCAATTCAACTGTCAAATGTATTTTAATGACGTATGTAACTACTACTCGGCATAGAAAGTATAAATGTATTCACATCAACGCTAGCTCACAAAAACGTGAAATGGCCTAGTGGAAAATTGAAACCAAGCTCTCCATGTGACGCTAAGGTGTTGATTAATGATTGGGAAATGAAGGGTTAAAATGGCCTGAAATTTGCCTTGGGCACTGTCTGTTTGAGAATTA